>QAOC01031698.1:131720-364899 GCA_003255005.1 Begonia fuchsioides
GGATCTCGTGGAAGCACTCATATGCATGAAGGATTGGAGCGATGCCGTTACGAGAGAGCAACAACGAGATGATGAACTCGAGGAAGAATTCAAAAATTTGAAATTTGACGACTAAATTTTTTTTAAAGTTTACATATGTATTGAGTATTGAATATTGATGCACATTATAATTATTTTGGTATAATGTTATGTAATTTTTCAATAAATGCTATGTAATTTTTTAAATTTTATAATGATTATTTTTCAAATTTCTCATTACGCTCGAATTGTTCGGTTCGTTTAAGCTCGGCTCATTTTTTGCTCGATTAGGCTCGGGAGTTGGGCTCGCTCGGCTCGAATAGCTCGAGGCTCGATAGCTTGCCAAAAATTTTCTAAAAAAAGCTCGACAAGCTCGGCTCAATTAGGCTCGACAGGCTCGGCTCGAATAGCTCGGCAGGCTCAACGAGCCTGCCGAACCGGAGCTCGGCTAGCTCGAGCCGGCTCGTTTGCCGGCTCTACGTTACGGGTTGTATAGGTTAAATCTTCTGCAGTTTGCGGTTAAAATTGTTAACATATTTTTAGTTTAGGGGCTGATTTGAAAATAGCCCATACTTTAGTGTCAAATTTGTTTTAACGAAAAGCTATTTGACGTTACTATTAACCGAACCGGTTCAAACCAACATCGTGCTAGGAGGGAGAGACTGGGCAGATGAAATTGCGTGAACTCTGTTCATAGGATTCAGCTGCTCTTTAGCTGCGACTGGACAAAAAATTTGCAGCAGAAAATGGCAGCCAATTTCTGGACGTCTTCCCACTAGTATGTCTTTGAAATCTTACACAGTTCTGTGTTTATTTTCTTGGCTACCAATCTGCGATTTCGTTTGTGATTTTTTTTTTCGTATTTGGGGGTTTTGCGCGATTGGCAGCAAACAGCTCCTGGATCAGCAGGAAGTTGATTTTGTTCAAGCTTTGGATAAGGACAATGGCATCACTCTTGAAGATTTCAAGCTCATAAAGATGCACATGGCTAATTGTAATCTTTTTTTTTTTGTAACTTACCTTTTATTTTCTTTCTTTCTTATTTTCAAGGCTCAGCTATTTGGTCGTTGCTTTTTCATTGCTTTGGATTAGTGTTGTGGCTTCAAAGTAGAAGTTGATCTGGGTTTTCCTCTCTTTTTAGTCTAAGTATGAATTGTAGAAGGTTGAAATATATCGGTATTGCCTGGAGAATCCACGGACTATCCGTCTTTGATTAGTGTCATGGGTAAATCATAATTTCCTCAGTATGATTCTGTTCTAATCAATTTTCAAGAAAAAAGATCTGAACTGAGGAAGGTCAAGTTAGAGTAGTCGTGTTATTCATACAGGTTAGTAGCCTGGTTAAAAACCACTTGATTAAATGATAAAATTTTAAGTATCACCATTTGAATTTCAAAGCATAACATATCAATTGTTATGTAGAAGTTGGTCAAACCATGTATTCCTCTCTGTAACTCTTTCTCCAAAGTTCCTACGGTTTTCTTGCTAGACTGAATCAGAATTTAGACAACATTTTGATAAGACCCTCCCCACTCGTGTACTTTACTCAGGGGCCTTTCCTCGGGTCTCTTCCCATTTTCTAATTTTTTTTTTGAAAAAAAATGATCTTTTTTCACATAAGTTTCATAGAACTATGTGAAACTTTAGCACAAATTTACTTTATTTTATAAACAATTCGTCATATCATGTCACTTACCTCAGGTAGTAGAATTAATTTTTGTTGAATATTACACTGTCTCGTTTGCCAACAAACATCTTTTGTAATAAGGTTGTTGATATCAATCAATGAAGTTTAAATTGCAATTCCTTCGATGTGGTATCATGAAATTTTAGTGACATTTTTTAGAACATTTAACAGTGATTGCTTCCGAAGGTTTTATATATGTTTGCTGAATGTTTGTAGTATAGTCTTCTTCTCTTTCTTATTTCTGTAATGGCAGCATCCTCAAGTTCTGACTTCCTAATAAGTGCTTAGGTATCTATTTATCCTTTACGAAACATGAATTGGCATTTATATAATTATGATAGTCTCCTCTGTCCTTATTCAAAACAACTATCAGCTCATAATTATTTTTTAATATGATTATTTTGTTTCAGATACAATAAAATTGGCTCAAAATGTGAAAGTGAGACAGAGGTTTGTCTATATTTGAATTCCTTTTAAAAATGTGCTGCTGCTTGACTTTTTAGTTGAGCCATACCCTTCTTCCGCATGCTTTCATTCCTTTTGTATGATTGCTAAATTAAGAAATTAGTGTTAATTGCACCGAACAAGAGTTAGTTGTAAACAAGAAGAATTTCACCATTGCAAAGATTGTAAAATTTTGCTATTTCCTTGTGAATCTCTGCTTAAAAACTCTCATATTCATCTTCATCAACTTTTTGAATTTTTTCACCAGAGTAATTGTCTACTGAAGCCTTTCACAGAGGACTAATTCATAAAAAGTTTGAAATGAGATATTGTTCTTAAATTTGCTTATTTAACATATTAAAGATTCATTGTTTTTGAGTGTGGTCTCTCTTCTGATCCTGAAGAAATGGAGATTAACATATTCTATTATCCTGCCTATGATATTATCTTTGAGAATGTAAGAATTCCTTTCTCACTTTTTTTTTCATCTTCGTATTCATTTGCCAGGGTTGTGGCAACGGCTGTTACATATATGAGACGTGTTTATACCAGGTATAGGTTGCTGATTTTGGGCAGAGCTAAAATAGAAAAGAACAATATGTTCTATGCTTTACTTTTATGCTCTATTAGTATTGTGATGGGAGTAAATCTTTGTACGAGCTAGGTTATTGTGAAAAAATTGCATGGCAGTATGCTAGGGGTTTGTTTTCTCTTTTCAATCTTAGTCGTATTATAATTATATTTTTTTAGCAATAACTGAGCTAAAAAGAAACTTTATGAATTACATGTCTACCTCTTTCTAAGGCTTTCTCACAAAGCAGTTTTTTTTTTCTGATGGCAGTCAACAAGCATTCTAATGCTTTCCGCTATTCATCCATTCAACGTAAATTTAAGTTCCCATATTAACATATACAAGATTTTTTTTTGTGCATTCAGAAAGAGTATGACCGAGTATGATCCTCGTCTTGTGGCTCCAACCTGCTTATACCTGGCTTCAAAAGCAGAGGAAAGTACTGTTCAAACCAGACTTCTTGTCTTTTACAGCAGAAAAATATGTATGTTGCTTCTAATTTGATGATTTTTCTTATTTATCTTATGGATTGTCTGAAGAGTGATTGTGAGATAGATTTAATTTCAAACTGGAGCTTATTTCATATGACATTTTTTATGAAAGAGTATGACCGACTATTTGTGTTTTATAGATTCTGATGAAAAATATAAATATGAAATCAAAGACATACTTGAAATGGAAATGAAGATTTTAGAGGCTCTCAATTATTATCTGGTTGTATTCCACCCTTACCGTCCACTATCTCAGTAAGTTCTTCTCTCATCTTAAATTAAGTTCTCTCTTCAATTCTTTAAAATTAGATGGCATTTGCAACTGCTTACATTTTACAGTTCTACTTTTTTGTCGAAATCATTTTCATCCAATACATACGACGTCAAGTGCTTTAGACTGGTTCCTTATTGGAAATGTTGACATTATAATTAACCAATCTTTTTTTTCAAAATTATAATTCTTTTCTCGACATGGAAACTTCTCTTGATTTTCTTTTTTTATTTTGTTAGGTTGCTTCAAGATGCAGGATTGAATGATGTTGGTATGACTCAGTTGACTTGGTAAGGGCGCCATTGGTCTTGATCGTAGTTAGGCTCACTAGTTTCCTTTCTATTTTCCTGGTCATGGATAGATGGACTTATTAATGCATAAATCTTTGATTCATTAGGGGAATTGTCAACGATACCTACAAGATGGATCTGATTCTTCTCTACCCTCCACATTTAATAGCTTTAGCTTGCATGTACATTGGAAGCGTTATCCGAGAAAAAGACACCACATCGTGGTTTGAAGAACTGCACGTCGATATGAACGTGGTGGGTTTTCTATTTCAAGTGAAAATTCTAATCTTTATACAATTTTTTTGATTGGTGTGTGATTTTTGTGGCTAAATCAGCAGATTGACTCTATTCTTTCTCTCTTTTTTTTTTTATTCAGGTGAAGAATATATCTATGGAGATACTGGACTTCTATGAAAACCACAGACAGCTTACTGAGGAGAGAATCGTTGTTGCTCTAAGCAAACTCCCCTTTAAATCTTGAGACTTGTCTGCCTATATGATTCCAGGTACCTCTTTGTATGACAAATTTGTAGGCTATTAAGATCGATCGATCATTCGGAGCATGAAATTTCCATTTAGGCGGTCGTTCGGGATTTAAAATCCGAGCAAATTCGCTCAAATTGAATATATCGTTGAATCAATGCTTGATCGAGGGCGATTAGTGCAGTCTTTAACATCTGTCTCGCCTTCCGGTCAGGCATGCATCCGGCATTTTACATTTCTTTATAAATATCAACAATCTAAAGCAGGAAACGATTCCGGGATTATCTATGAATTGAATATATCGCAATGTCATTGTTTCTTTACACTAAAAGGAAAAAAAATACTAATCGAGTTTTGTAGATCTATTTAATTTATGGGTTGAGAGAAATTACTTTGAATTAAGTGCTCGTTTTTTCATCGTTTACTGTCGTGTTTTAGAATAAATAGTACAAGTAATTGCAAATTTAATTTATTTAATGTGTTGCAAAACATTATGTATTTAACGACTAAATTCAAAATATGACTAAAACATCTCATATGAAAAAGAGATTTATTTGTAATATCTAACTGGATTTTTTTAATGCGATACACTATCAAACATCGATGAAGTGCCTCAAATTGTAGTGTACATTTTACGATACACTCTCTCTTTCAATTATACGAGTACATAATTTTGAATAACACAAGCGCTTAACAACATTCATGCATGGGCTCTTGTTTGCTCGACATTATTATTGGTAAATGCATTGACAATAAATTCACGTGGAACGATAATTATAAAATTTGTTTATTTTACAAAAATTAAAAACATTAAACGACATTGCGAATTAAGTATCGAAAGATTTAAAGCGAAAATGAGTTGTATTTATAGAGGTAAAAGGATTACCATTTGAGCTTCCAAGTTAAACTCAGCTCAGCCTGCCGACTAGTTTCCTCTAAATCCATATTAACTTTGTATTGCCTTCCCGACCAAGTTTTGAACTAGGTCAGCCTCGTTCAGTCGTGCGAGTATCTTTCGGGACGTGACAACACTGACTTTATGTGGTGCACATTTTGAGTCGTACACTAATACGTTAAAAATATTAAATTTCATTCTAAGATAATTTATCATAAAATAACATAATAAGACATCGTGACCCTAAAAAGCCAAAGATTTTTGGACCGCTGGCTCGGCTAGATCAACACGGGCGATTGCCTTGTCCACTAAACCCGGTTCATCTCTTCGGAACTAGTCAGGCTCAAACCGATATTGCGAGCGGATTGAAAAGGGCATGCAACCAATCGAACGCCGCCAGCTGGAATTTACGGAGAGTACGAGGATGATCCGGAGTTCTATATAAGCGGGGTCAAGGGGAAGAAGAATTACAACCAAGAATTACTTCTCTCGTTCTATGAGGTGTTTGTCATCCCTGACAACAAGGATGCAGACAAAGCAAGAATCTTTAAAATTATTAATTTAGTATTTTTTGTAACAATAAATATAGATTGAAATTGAATATTTTCACTATAACTTAAATTGTTGAATAATAAATTTTATTTATTTTGTATAATGAATTAATTATCAATTCTATAATTTTTTTGGAAATACAATATTATACAGATATAGCTCTTTATTTATTTAAAGCATAAATATTATAGCTCTTTTTTCTTCATTTGATTTTCATAATTCATCACCTTCTTCGCAAAAACTCCCCGTCCTCGACACCGGTCTAGGTTCCAGGTACAGTTACCAGAGAGTAGAGAGAGAAACTGGAGGAGAGAGAGAGGAGCATGGAATGAGTTGGCGTTTTTCATCATCTTCTACCGAAGCGCTTCAAACCTTTTCTCCTTCCTCGCATGATTCCTCGACCCGCCTGCAACTAAATCATTATTAGCATCATGAAACCTGGGAAACCTCTCTTCCATGTTCTAAAAATTTAGGGCAAGATCCTAGAACTTCATTTATTCAGAAACCTGACAGAAATGGCGACAGAGAAGAACCAAAAAAAACACCAGAAAATTAAACCGAAGGGCACAGAAACGCCATAGCCGAACCTCGAGGTTTGCAACTCGGTGGATCTTCGAATAGAAAGAGAGAAAGCTGCCTATGAGCGACCCCAATATCGAAACGTATGACGCCCGAGAGAGCTAGGACATCGACTGTAATTTCTTTTACAAGTAGAGAAACAGTAATGAACATTAATAAATGATATTAAAAACTTTAGTTTTTCAGACTAGATTTAGACTAGTCTAGTTTTCGGAGCGAAGAAGGTCGTGAACGGAGGAGGAGAGAGAAAGGGTTAGAGAGAGAAAGGCTGTGAATTCCATTACTTGTTAAGAGAGTGGGGAGGAGGGGGAGAGGGTTTTAGACTGCGAAAGCCATGGCCAAACAGTGGAAAGAGGAGAGACTGCTTAACATTATTCCTTAACGTTGCTTGGTTTGCTGTCCTGCTTTTTGTTTGATTTATGATTTTCTTTGGCTAATTCTACTTAAATAATATATTATTTAATGTACGGTAAATATTAATTTACTCGTGAACAATAATAATAATTGAAACAGATATCTTAACTTCAACTTCAACTTCAACGAAACACCTTTTCAGATGTCTTTTTTATTAATTCTAATTATGTTCGTCTATTTAATTAATAAATAATAATAATAATTGAAATGAATAAGAATTCCTGAATTCTTATTTCTACGAGATTAAATGAATTTAATAAAAATATACATTTATTATTTTGTTTTTTATTTTATTAAAATGAACCAAATAAACAAAAACAATTACTTAAATTGACAGACATCCTAAAATTAGAAAACAAGTGATAACAGAATATTCATTAAAATTATGATGAAATTCAAAGTGTTCATTGAAGATTTTCAAAGTTCAAAGTATCTGCTACAATTATCTCATCATTCATGAATTAAATTGGTATTTACCCTTAATTAAATATTTTCCATTATAGTTATTAAAATTAAAATCAGTCACATTATCTATGTTAGCAAAATCAATGTAATCATATCACATTGGTCATTTGATTTATATATTGGTAAATTGTTTTTAATTGAATGTAATTAGAATCAAAACTCATCGTACAATTTTTATCGTCAATATAAAGGGAATCAATCAATTCGTCTAGTTTTCCTAACAACCCTAATATAAAATAATCCATTTTCATATTTCTTTGTTATACGTTAATCTGTCAAATATTTTTGATTTAATCCTCTTTTTAATTGATATTTTTGACTCATTGAATTAATAATATCCCCAAATAATCACGAGTCCTTGACCACAAAACACTCAAAAATACGTTAGAAAGTTGACTTAATTCTTTAAAAATAAATTATTTAGTGCATAGTTAAAATTTACATTATATACACATATTCATCATAAAATAGATAACTATTTAATAAAACATAAGTTTATTTGAATAACTATTTGCGTTGTGTCATGCGTTTGCGATTAATTAGGGCTAAAACCATGGAACCTGTTCGTTTCTAGAATTTCAATGGAAGAGTTTGGAATCGGGGTAGAACCTAACCAAACCGGCACTTGTGTATCCTTACAATTAAAATGCTCGAAACATGATGCATGCATGTTTCATGGAAGGAAATGATATTTCTAGTTTGGGTTGGCTTTAAGCCCATCTAAATATGGTTTAGATTAGTTTTCAATTTACCCGCACGAGCATAGCTCAGTTGGCTGAGAGATGATAGATTGAGTACAAGAGCCTAGGTTCGACGCATGCGCTGTCCTAGTGTGAGAGTTGTTACCCCCAATGTTGGGGTAGTTCCTTGGGATATCAGGTAAAGACCTCTTATCTTTGGGCCGCTGAGTCATCGTGATTTAACTCATTCACAAACTGTCGGACCAGTGTATAGGGGCTCTGAGGGTGAGAGATTTCGCGTACAAGATTAGTTTTCAATTTTCTATGAGATTTCAACTAATTTTTCACAATATAGTCATGCATGTGCTTCATTTAGTAATTTATGAATAATATATTTAGTAATTTTCGTAATTGCTTCATTTAGCATGACATGTTTTTGGCTTAACTCAATAACAAACATATCCGAGATCCAGTGTCAGGTTGATAATATTGTGCTCGTAGAATTTTCAATGCTCGACCGTACCTATTTCTTCGCGAAGATTATAGATGCCTTCGTATCGGCTTTCCAACGTTTAGATGGGCTCAAGGCCTAGTAGTTCAATATGTCTTCAAGTAATAATTTCCATGGCTGATATTTGAATTTTGTGTCACCTTTTTAGAACACTCGGCATCTTATGCATGACCGGGAACATAGGATACGAGCATGGATTGATGTTCGATTATACAATATCACCCAGCCTCGTATGCATGAGCGAGAACTTAGATACATACATGGATTGATGTTCGATCATGTGATATCACTCAGCATCGTATGTAAGGGGTAGGCACGGGCCGGCCTGATTTTATTTCAAAATAGAATTGAAATCAGAATTCACGATTTTTTATTTTAACTTAATTTTTTTTATATTTAAAAAAAAATATTACAATATTTTTTTTAATTATATTTGGGTCGAGTTTTAAATAATTGAGCGGGTTTATAACTAATTTTAATAATCATATAAGATTTTATTATAGTTTAGGTCAAGTTTTACTCGATTTTCTAACTTTTTTTATCCTTGATCCCGGTTTCACAATTTTTTACTCTTAAAAATTGAGACTGAAGCATATATCACGATTTTTTTAAAAATTAGAACAAAGACCAGATTAAAATCGCAGCAATTCTTGTTTTGTTTGTAGTTCCGATCCACTTTTGCCAACCTCTAATCGTATGCATGACAGTGATTATTGGACAACCATATCACTCACCATCATACGCATGATCGGGAACATTTGACAAGTGCATGGATGTACGTTCGATCATGCAATATCGGACATGTACATCGACCAGATAATTAATAAATATTAGGGTTTGGTTGGTTGGGTCCTACTTAATTAAATGGCGATGATAGGGATTGGGCTTGTGTGGTCTTTGACCGTGACCACGGACGAAAATCAAATGATTAGAAAAAAAAAACACTGTTGCTGACGTTAGATGGGCCGACAAGGCCTGGTTTCTGGCCCGGTAACACGTGGAACCTGCTATTCCTCCCCTGCGTGTGGGTTGGGTTTCCCCTTCCTGCTTGCGGTCAAAGTCAACATTCTCTATCCATCACACGTGCTCCTGTCCGCTCTCTCTTATCCCGTCAGTTTTGTCGACCACGTGGTCACATGTGATTGGGTTGTCACGTGACTCCGGGCCTATACTTTTTATTATATATATTTTTTTTAATTATGGCATATTAATGCATTTTATTTTCATATTTGGACACGATTCTGTCGACGATGAACATTGAAAAAATCAATCTCATCACTGCTCTTGATCAATTGCTATTTAAAATCATATTATTTCAATAAATAATAAAAATAATATAGGGGTGAAAGTATATCGCGTGACAATAAAATAAATAATACTTTAAAAAAGAAAATTTCAGGCGTTCAAGATTACAAATTCTAAAATTAACTTACGAAAAATTTAATTCTAAAAATTAAATTAAATCTTATGATTTTAATAATAACACACCTAAAATCCTAATATTCAAACTTAACAATATAAATTTTGACAATATATTGTTCGTTTTAAAACGTGAGTTGAAGTTATACAATTATCCAAAGTTCGAGATTTGTTTCGTATTTTATCCAAACTTAAATGCATAATAATATCCAACATATGATAGGTCTGATATTTGCGTTGTCCTAGTGTGAGAGTTATTACCTCAAATATTGGAGTAGCTCCTTGGGACATCAGGTCAAATCTTCATATCTCTAGGCCGCTGAGTCATCATGATTAATCCTCTCACATGTTGTCGGGTCGGAGTGTGGGGACTCTAGGGGCGAGAGATTTCGCCTTTTGATATAAAGATGTACGGGTTCTTTATGTTGTTAAAAAAATCTGAAACCTGCATGTTGTCCCCTGAATTAAGTGTCGCTTTATTTGCTTTTATTGTATGCATGAATTATCATGTTTGGTCTCGCAAATCTTTTATTTTTATTTTTATTTTTTCGTAATTTAAAAAAAAAAGGGCATAATTTCTGGTTCTACCTTATCCATCTCTTAATTCTTCTCATTGAATGGTTTTAATATTTGTCCTTTCAATGTCTCGACGACTTCCATCACGTATTAGTTACCTGCATGAAGCTTCTGTTTATTTCAAAGATTGTTCACACACCTTATATTATATGTTCATCTCGATAAGTATGTACGTGTGACGATATATTATGAATCCTGGCATGAAAAATATTGATATTATTATGAACAGGGGGAAATATTGATCGATTTTATTTCGTCCAATAGATTTTGAAAAAAATATATATAAATAGAACTGACGATGATTCCATGTTCAATTTTCGTTCCGGTTTGCTGCTTCGGTAAGTTAATTTTGAGTTGATTTTAATTTTTCTTGTTATGTTTTTAATTTAGTTTGAATGATTTTGCGTAATAGAAACGAAATGACTCAATATATAACAATCATATGTTTCATTTTCGACCCAATCCGATAGGGTTGTTTCCAATGTCAAAATTTTTAAAGTTAGAATCGAACCGATCCGATTGAAATTTCAGTTGAGTTTGATCAACTAGTTCTACTCAAATCCGACCGATCTTCAAAAGAAAAAAGAAAAAACCCTAGTCGTTGAAACAAGTTATTTTATGAAATAGATCGAATTTGAACACAAATGAGTTTAAGTAATCAATTATGGAACCAGAAGGAGTGAAACTAAGCGCAAAATTCAAAGATCGTAGTATCTGGGTTCGACTTTTAATCGTAAGTCAAGAGGCCCTCGAGATTCAAGATTTAGTTTGTTCTCTACTATGTTATAACTCATTCAGACATTTTCAATCGATGTTGTCAATTTTTGCTAAGGTAATTAAAGGAAAACCCTTATTTTAACGACAAAATTAATTAATTACTAAATTATTTTTGCGATAATTTTCCAAAGTGAAGAATAAAAAAAAAACATAATAAAAAACATCATGGGGTTAACCTAGAAAAAAAACAGATACAAAAAACACAATTAAGTAAACCCTAAAATGACAACCCATTTCCTCCTTCACAGAGATCAACTGTGATTGAACCACTGCTTATGCCCAGGGACCCATTTCGGACACTTAGGACTGCAATAACTAGACGCCACTCTCGAGCTCAAAAGCTCAACAATGGGCGCAAACTTGACGCACCTTGGAGTCTTGTACTGGTTTATCGAAGCCCCCAAGCTTATGGCGTAGTCCATCAGCTTGTCGAAAGTTCCAATTTCCACTCTCTTGATCTCCAACGGTCCGATCGATTTGTCTGAGACTCTTCCTTGCCTGTAAACGCTGTTTAGAGACTCTTCGATGGTTAAGCAGCAATCTTCGAAGACCGAAGGAGGGATTGGAGTTGACCCATTTTGAGTTATTTCCCAGAACAAAACGTAGTGGCCAGGGATTGTTGATGTGTCGGCGTAGCTTGTGTATTCTGTGAGATTTGCGTCGAAGGGTTTCAAATGGTTTACTGCGTTTTTTACTGCGTTTTGAAGCTCGACTTCGTCTGTTTTGTCTGAATCTATGCTTAGAACTACGTTCTTTCTGCAAATGAAGTTGAATTGAGGCGCTTTGTTCTTGAATCCAGCTACTCTCAGCACATCTCCAACTCTATATCGATATAACCCTGCAAGAAATGTCATTTTTTTCATGAAACAAACAAAGAACGTGTTCCAAACCCAAAAATCCTGTCAAAAAATCCAACATAAAACGACCAAGATCGAAGAAAAAAGACGAGAAATGAATCTGAACTCACCTGCATAAGTAGTGACGACAAGCTCATACTCTTTCCCCAGTTTCACGTCAGCCAAATCCACCAGCTCTTGCTGTTCTTTCTCGTTGAGGGAGTTATTATTAGAAACCCCATTGTTTCTATGAACTGGAAGGAACTCGAAATAGGCCATGGTGGGAATAAGGGTGTAAGAAACTTCGCTGGGTTTGCAAAGCGGGTTGAGATTCACGCCAAAATAACACTCGGAAGAAGCATACATCGTACAAACAAGAGGCAGACCATTGCTGTAGTAATCGAGTGTACTAACGTATTGTGACATGGTTCCTGTCACGATCACGTCAATATACTTAGTGTTCGGCCAAAGCTTGGCGATAATTCCTCGCCAAGAACTCTTCCTACATTCTGATTCAATGAAGTCTGCTAAATTCGGATCGGGTTTGAGGATTTTAAGGACGGATTCACGGACCGATTGGTCGGTGATTTCGGGGTTTAGACATCCGGTTCGAATGTTGTTGCAGAGCGGAATCCAGTGTTTTTCGAGGAATCGGATGGCCCGGATGAAACCGGAGGCGAAAACGGCTCCGACCCGAAGAACTTCTTGGTTCTGGCAAAGGCCACAGAGAAGCTGAGAGTACATGCTTTGGTATGAATCTGGGCAGAGAATTGTTTCGTTTGGGGAGGTGTAGTTTGTGTATGGATCGTAGGGTCTGTTCTTGAAGTGAGAGCTTTTGTAGAAACTCGTTAGAACGGGTCGTGCAACGAGTCCACTCGGAGTTTTGGATTCGGATTTTACAAACAAAAAGTACATTCCTTTGCCTCTTTCTAAGCCTGCTACGAATTGGCTCATCACCGGCATTAATAAGCTGTACAGAAGCGACCTTCTGTCCAGCTCTTCTTCAATGGTGGGCATTAGTTTTCTCTCTCCTCCCGACGTGCCGGAGCTGTAAATGTCATCCAAAAAAACATAATCTTTTCAGTAAACTAATCTGAAAAACAATGATGACCAGCGATTTTAAAAACTTACCTGGTTAAGAATTCTGAGATGGGGGTGGAGCAGAGGATTTGGGAGGAGTTGCCGGCGGCGATTCGGGAGATATCTGGTTGGACGTCTTCGTAGGTTACTACGGGCATGATCTTTTTGAAGGTTTCTCGGTCCGTACGGCCATGGAGGCCGTGTCGTTTCAAGTACTCGGCTCCAGCATTGCGGGAGAGAATTTCAGTGAGAACTCTTTCCTGAATCTGGTCGGCGTTTGCCGTGGCATCTTCGATGAATTGCAGAGCTTTCTTGTTTTTCTCGACCAGGTTGTAGTCTTTGAGCGCCGACGACTTCTTTGGAGCTTCAGGCATCGTCGAGAGTAGAGAGAGAATTATGAGAGAGAGAGAGAGAGAGTGTGTTAGAGAGAGAGAGAGGAGAGAATAGCAATGATATGGATGGGGAGCGAGAGAGAAGCTCGACTAATATATACAGAGAAGCAGACGACCAAGTAAATCAATAGAAAATAAAGGGTAAAATGGGAAGATGGATTTCATATTTATTATATTGTATTTCTTCGAAATAATATACAACTATTATGAACCATGCATCCCACCCTCATACTCATCCGGTTTTACCTATATTATTTTAATTAGAATTTAAATAATGCTAAATAAATAATACAATATTTAATACAGAAAATATTTTTTTTTAAAAATAAATACGTCAATAAATGTTTTTACAAATTTAAGGATAATATAATAGTGAGATGAGAAGTTGGATTAGGGACAGCTGGCAAAGTTATCTTGATAGATTGACACGTGTATGGAAGAAGATCCTCCAATTATAAAAGCAGCTTCAGACTAAATAATTTTATGAAATCAAAGCATGCACGTAGCCCAATTGAAGGGGTTTGGAGATTGAACATAGCCTTATTTTAACCGGTTTTGTGTGGGTTTTTTTCTGCAATTTAGATCGGTTTTCATAGTTTTTGACGTCCAAAACCGTGAACCAAATTGTGACATGAGATTTTAATTGATTTTGAATCGAAATTAGTTCTTTTTTTGTGGACAGAAAAGGATCAAAGCATGCAATACCAGACAAAATTACTCGTCTGGTCTAGTTTTTCTCACTCTTAATAGTGACTCTTTATTTGTAAGATCTCTAGAAACGATTCAAAGTTCGTGTACTTTGGTCGTCTAATACTTTTTAAATGCGAAGCTTATCATTAATTTATGAGTATATTTTAAGTGAATTTTTGTAAATTTTAATTAAAAAATATGTCTAGACGTTGATTTTGCTTAACATATTCTAGAGTTTTCGAGTAAATACGGAAGGATATTCTCAAAATATTATTATATTAATTGAAAAAAAGTATTTAATTTTTCCAATTAGGTTGCAAAAACATCCTTATTTTATTGTTCTTGTCTTTCTAAAAACACTATTATTCAATAATTATGAAATTATTTTTTGAAAAATACAATTGCTTTTGAAACGACGAACACATTTATCGGACAATAAGTGGAACATAGCCCCTCTAATTTATAACTAATTGGTCGGAAAGATAACCAAAGCACACGAATAAAACATTCCCACCTTCGAGAAAGCTTTTCCCGATTTCCAAACAAGTCAAACGGGTTAGGCAAATGACGAAAACCGAGCGTTTCCGAGTCCCACTCCCCTAACCTACATACATTGAACGTTAATAATCTCACGTCTGTCGAATTTGCACGCGACAAGCAATGTGTTCAACGTGCAATAATATAAGAATAATGTTACGTTTATTTTTTTATCATCGTTTTATACGTTTTCAAGTGAGTTAAAGTTTTTTTAGTGGGTGACGTGTCGTGGAGAGGGAGGGCGTCCCAAGTGTATTGAAAGGCAGGGAGGATCGGATGGGAAGTGGGAGATGATAAAACATGGCCTCAAAAGGGTCGATAAATTGGAAATTGAGTGCAGGCGGTGTACAATAGCGGCAGGTAGGGCCGCCTCCGAATGGCCTGTGCCGTGCTTTCTGTGAGAGTTTTGAGAGAGAGAGACTCTGAGTTTCTGCCTGGAGAGAGAAAGCTTTGACCGTTGACTTAATTTAAAAGATATTTGAATATTTGAAATTAGTTAATAAATAATATTATCGGGACAGAATGCGTTTTGTTTGACTGAACTTATAGTATCAAAACTTAGGGTTTAAATGAGTTAGCGAAAGACTATATGCATGGCGAGAAAAAGGCTTTTATAATGAAATTGATTATAAATTCATGCATGCATGAATCTTGACCGAAATTGATATATATATACATATATATTATAAATGTGTGTATTATATTATAAATTTAGTCGAGGAAGCTACGAATAATTTACTAAGTCTAGTTTATCGGTAGATAAACGTGAAGTTAATATATTAATTAAGCGGATTCTTAATCAAACCCACCTTTCCCATGCAGATATGATACAAAATCTCTCTCTCTCTCTCTCTCTCCTCTGCGGATGAACTATTTCGTCGTTTTTCTGATCTTCTTCAGGTGAGAAAGGGAACTGCAAAAGTAAGAAACAGAATAATTAAAGGGAATTATGAAAGCTGTGGAAGAAAAATAATGAAAAAAAGGTGGAAAAACTGAGTTAAAATGATTATTTTTTGTCCCCGCACAAACATAGCTCAGTTGACTCAGAGATGATAGATTATATACAAAAGTCTAGGTTCGATGTCTGCGTTGTCCTAGTGTGAGAGTTGTTACCTCAAATATTAGGGTAACTCCTTGAGATATCAGGTAAATATCTCTTATCTCTGGGCCGCTAAGTCACCGTGATTTAACTCCCTCGCAAACTGTTGGGGCGGAGTGTGAGGGCTCTGTGGATGAGAGATTTCGACTTTTGAGTACAAAATAATTATTTTCTGTTTGTTTCCCTGAAAAAAGGCAATTATTTTTGGTACGATCCTCGTACTCCCGTACCAAATTTAATAATAATTACGTAATAAGTTTTGAGAGTAGAAGTAATCTAAATCTTTGCACCTTCACCAAAAGCTATGTTTATCTCGGGTTTTATTTTTAATTTAAACCTAGTTCGAGTCGATTGGAGCTTTGTTTGGGTCGGGTTGTGCTCATTTTATTTCGTTTTAGTAATTTTTAAAATTGTAAATTAATTGGAGGAATGTATAATAAAAAAAAAAGGCCTAGGGTTTGAAGCTAAATAAAACTCAATTTTGTAAATTAATTATTTATAATTTATCATAATTTTGCTTTCAAAATATTTATAAAATTAAGAGCTCAAAATTAAATCTTACATAGTAATATATATTTTGCTATAAAAATTTAAAAAAAATCACAGATATTCAGAATATGTTTACATATATGTACATGCATTTTCAAGCGTATTATTATTTTGTACGTATATTAGTAACTTTTTTCAACAATATTTCTTGTTGCTTTCTTAACAAATTCGATCGCGAAGCTTCGCGTATGACAAGATGTTTCGGGCTAGCGAAAGAAAACGAGTTCTCGACATTAATAATTTAATATAATTCGTTACATAGAAGGTTGAATCCATTATTTGTGACAATTTTTCTCTTGTTCTTGCTGGCCAGCAGCATGGAAAAGCAGGCAAATAGGACCCAAATGACTAGCTTTGTTAAGGTGCAAGTTCGTGCATCTAAATATAATATCATCAAGCTTTTCAAATTATTTAGTTCGCCTCTAATGTTTTACCAAAAGCTCTTCGAACAGAGCCAAACTAAAATTCAGGTCAGTTTCAGTGGATCCTATAATAAGGTTGAAGGGAACCCGATTGGCTCTTAAACTTGGGTAAATTTGCGGTTGCCATTGCTATAAATCTTCAATATTTTAAGAACTTCAAAAGTATTTGTAGGATTGACAATGATGACTGCATCAAATTGGCTAGAATAAAGTAGTAGGGCTAGCTAAGAAGCCTTCCTAAATGGGTGAACTTTAGGGCACTTGACAAAATATTAAAAGGGTAATTTATTATAATTTATATTAATATTATTATAATTCCCTACCCATTGAGGTCTCCAAAAAGAAGAACCAAGCCAAATGGATGACTCGGTTTAGGCCATAAGTCACATGGTAATGCAAGTAAAATGAGTTTGTCTCCTACTTTTAGAGGCAAGAATTGGTGTACATCTCGTCTAACCCACTTCACATTTCTATAATATGGTCTACTATGTGTTAGAAGATGTCACTAAATTAATATTAAAAAGAATCCAAAGTCTATGTTGAACTAGATCAAACCAACTTAAAACGCATTATATCATATTGAGAGAAAAAAAATTTGTTTACAAACCATTTCATTTACTACCGCCAAAACGACGCAAACAAACAGACTAGACTGTCATGAAAACATGAAAATATGAAAAAGAAAACGATAAAATATTCTTCAACTCACTAACAGTGTAGACACCAAATAAGCATAATCTCGTGTACAAAGAATAGAACAAGGGATCAACCTAGATAAAACGAGAAGGTAACGGGGTCCCCGAACACGAGAGAAAGGGACAAAAGATGAAGAGACTCGACGCACTACTAGTGTTGACGATTCGCAAGCATAACCTCGTGAACCAAGAATGAACAAGGGATCAAGCTACATAAAACACGAGGAGGTAACCGGGGTCCCCGGGCAAGAGAGGAAGGGGAGAAAGATCAAGAGACAAAGACAAAAGAGTTAATGTCTAATCTTGAAAAATGGAATTAGGTAAAGAAGGTGGGAGAGAGGGAAAAAGGGAGTAGGGCCTTGAAGCACCACCCACCCCATCCTCACCACAAACAAGTAGGCACAAAAATTAGACAAAAGAATGTCTCTTTTCCACCCATGATTTGAGCCATTTGCATTAGGGAGGGGCGTTCTTAATAAAGCTCGTTATCTTTCAAGCTCGACCTCTCTCTCTCTCGCTCTCTCTCTATCTCTCCCTTGTTTTCCCACTACCTTTGGAGAAAGAAGATGACGTGTCAAACGGATAGAGATTTGGATGAGAGAGAGAGAAGAAGGTGAATTTGTTTGAGACCAAGAATGGAGGGGAACACGTTCATGCTACAATTGAAAATATACTCTTTGCATAGTGTTCGCTCATCGTCTAATCCTTCGAGAATTACGCTCTCTGAATCGACCCATAAATGATTATCGACTAATCCTTTGCTAATTACGCGCTCTAAATCAACGGTGGCCGTGCAAAATCGAAGCTAATGGACAAAAAAGGGAAGTGCCTTTTTTGGAGAAATAATTTGGCCCCCACCCTCTCAAAAACTTGCTCTCGTCCCATGAGATGGGGGGGCGGGAGGGGGTGGATCATGAGCACAATTATACACTCTTTAACCTATGATTCATTTATCTCATGTTTGTTCGAGTATACAAGGCTTTGCCAGATATAACTTGGAATAAAACCTCAAAGAGAGATTGGAATCAAACGGGAAGCTCACGATTTAACAAACTTCATCAATTACCTGATGGATATTCTAAACAAATCCATCTAGTAGAGAGTTCTTATATAGTTTAGCATTGAAGATTTGACCAAATGATAGATACAACAGAAATTTTTTTACGAAAGACATAGAACAGATAATTCTTAGGTTATATAATCAAGCACGATTTCCATAGAAATATAGAACTATGGAGTATGTTATAACACGCGATGCAGCAATCGGAAATTTCGAACGAAGAAACTTTCAATTAAAACATTAACAACGATAGACGATTCCAACAACTGCACTGGATAATTATCAGTTTTTTGAAACATAATGAAAATCAAGACTAGAAATACCCCAATATATCTCTTTATTTTTCAACAATATAATATCTTCGATCGATTCACCTGGATTGAAGGAAGACAAGGGAAAAAAAAAAAAAGACAGCCCAAAAAAGGGGCCATACCAGGGGAAGCAGGGACCGAAGAATTGGAGCTCGACTCAAGAACCCTAGGGACCAAAGCTGAAGCTGAATCCATTAACGCTCGCTCTCTCTTGGAAACATAGCGTCCAGGAACCGGTAGTTCCGTTCGGAGAGCCGGACGGGCATTTGTGTACTGTGAAACATAAGTATTGCCATTAAGCCACTTTGGCGACTTCCCTGGGTTCGTCTTCCTCGTCGGAACCATTTGAGTAAGCATTTTGCAGAAGATCCATCTCTGAATCCTGTTTCGGCCCAATGTTTTTTTGTTTTAGTCTATACGGTGTCGTTTCCGGACGGCCAACAATAGTTAATGAGAAGTAACATCCTTTTGTTTGGAAAAATATACTTCTATAATACTATGGTTATCATGTTATTATGTCATTTTGAAATATACGCGTACTTGTCAAATAATAATTTGTCAAAAATAATATAATAAATTATAAATAGTTATTTATTACATAATTATTTAACATGTCAATAAGTAATTTAAAAAATAAATTTAAAATTATCCATAATTTTAAATAGTTAAAAATATTCCGCACTTTCTCTTCTCTTAAATATTTAATAGACACGTCTTATCATTTCAAGTGAGTGTTCATTACTATTTGGCCACATTCTAGAAAATAAATTCCTTTTTTAATATATATATATATATAAAATGATATTCATATGAATAAAATATAAAAATAACAATTTTTATTAAATTATTAAATCATTTTTATTTAAATAGAGGGACATCAGCATTGAAAGTTTGAAAGATGAGCAAGGTTATGATGGTATGTGAAGAGGGTCAACCACAAATGTCAAAATTTGTCAACCCCACTAGGCCATGGAAATAAACTTGTCCACAAGGTTATGATGGTTCACCCTAGACGATTTTGACACATTTTAGGGTTCATGTGTACAACATTTCACGTTAAATTTCTTTCGATTCGTCATCTTTTTCTATCGTCTATAATTATTTACCTAAATTTTCATGTTGACGTTCATTTTTTTATATGTGCTTATTACATCATCGTAGATAATATAAATATCCAAAGAGAGGATAACAAGAGAATTAAAAAATAATTGAATATTTGTTAGAGTTGAAGAAGATTAATAATGTAATTAATAGGTGACTAATCTTAGAGCATTATAAGGTGTAGGTTAGGGTATGACATCCATAATTAATCTTTTGGTCCTATGTTTATTACCATAATTTAATCAAATTCCTTCGAAATCATTGTTCTTTAATATCGTTAAATGATAATCTTCGTTTTTCGCCATAGAATACTAAAATTTTGGCTATTTTCTTTAGGCTATAATATATCACATTTATGCAATCCATATTCAAATAAAAGCGGAAACTTTGTAGGATGAATTAGAAACGTACGCGATTGAATCATCGTTTACATGTGATGCCCAACAAATATACATGATACATGTTTCTATCGAAATCAAAGTTCATTTGAGTGGACACAATCTTTTATCGTAAAATTTAATTGCCGATATTCACGATGTTCTTAATGTAAAAAAATCCGAATAAAAAATAGTTATATAACTTTATTAAATTGAAATTCTTTTATTTTGTTGTTTCCCATGAATTTTATTGAAATTTAATTGGTCAAAGTAAGTCAAAACTAAAAAGTCAAATCTGCAGATGATGTTGGTTGACTTCTTTGACATGTTGGAGGACATTGTTGACTTGTTAAAACTAAAAGTCTCATATGTTTTATTAAATAATATATTAAATATAAAAAATAAATGTCAAATTTTCTCACTAATTTTACTTTTTTAATTATATTTGATGTATCATTATTCATGGACATTTCTAAGGAATTACTTTTGAATAGTGTATAACATTATTCATTTTGCTACATTTTTATTATTAGAATTAACCTAAAATATGTAATAAAATTACTCATTTTTTTATTTTTCTAGTGAAGTGAGATCGTTTCATTCTGATATGTCTGAGCTCGAATACTCAACCGATGCTAAAATATTCTTTACCCTCGTAAGATATGTCAAAACTGTGTCATCTGACGAGTGTTTCTTATACTATTTTAACCACAAATACAATACTATGATTTAAAATCACGACTTCATTTATATATTGAAAAAAAAAGTATTTTTTTTATGAAATTATAATATTTTAAAAGGTATATATATAATTATATATTTTATGATTCTACATGTTTTTGTCCTCTTCTTGTATTCTAAAGGCGAAATCTCTCGTCCTAGGGCCTTCACACATTGGCCCGACAATTTGTGAGGGAGTTAAATCACAATGACTCAGCGGCCCAGAGATAAGTGTCTTTGTCCTCTTCTCCACCTCAAGCTTAGAGCATTATGATATCATTCCATTTTGTTTGCTCATATTTCCTTTTTTTCTTTTTTGGCAATAAAGTTATTTTGTTTTAGTTGATTTCATTAATTTAAACTATACCTTATAAAATAATACCGTCCTTTCTGTGTTATCGAATAACTCTCTTCTGAGATCGAGCTCATCTTTAGACACAAATTTATTCACCGAGGGAGGTCGAATAGTAAAACACAAAAAAGCAACTCAAAAATACAAAACAAAATATTAAAAAAAATCATAAGCTTAGTAGTATTCATATAAATATTAATCATTTTAAAGCTAGGTCAGTTTTGTTTCAACCCACGTTGGAATTTCAATATAATTAGGGTTTTTTATTTTTGTATAAATATATATTTGAGTCACAAAATTCATTATGTCAATTTGACTGATTATTTTTCTCATATGCTCGTTATTGAGCAATGTGCTAAATATTTGTGAAGTAAACTCCACATGAAGAACACACTATGTTCTCTATAGTTTTTTTGTATAATAATACAATGGAATTTTCGTATTCTCAATATAAAATTATTTATTTTAGAATAAAAATATCATAAAATTCTATTTATAATTAGCCTAAAATGTATTGTATTAGTTACAAAAGAGAACTCAACTCTATCACTCTGTTTGCATTCTCTCAAATTATGTTCAGCCACATACCGCTACGACTTACTAGTATGAACTGAGTCATCACAGTCAATATAATCGATTAATTTTACTTTCAAATGACGCGGTATCACTAATATAGTACTTGTATATTTACAAGCAATTTTTCATGTTGGTAATCATATTAATATAAAAAAATTGGGATGTGGGTGGTTGAGAAATGATTGAAATTGAAGAATTATACGAACAACCCACACGATGATTTTATTTAAAAAAACTAATGATGTTCTTCAATTCTTAATAGTATTTATTCACTTTAATTTCCAAATTATAGTGTTATTTTTAAATAAATTAAAGTGGAAAATACTACAAAGGTCATTTTCGAGGCTCTAACTCTTATGGGGGAAGAAGGCCCACCCGATCTGCACGCTTGCACGCTTCCACCTCGTGGTCGCCATTTTTTCAGTAAAATAAATATTATAAATATCAAAAAAATTAATTTCAGGTCAGAGTTTCGGATAAATAAGCCTATTCGAACATGAGTTTTAAAAAACAAATTTTTGACTTTCCGGACGCAAGTTGCGTCCGAGTAAATGATAGCTCGGACGAATCCTCCGTCACTCGGATGCAGTCTGGAAAGCCCAAAATTTGTTTTTCCAAAATTTATACTCGAATTTGCCTATTTACCCGAAACTCATGCCGGAATTTAGTTTTTATCCTACAAATATTTATTAATTTCTTTAATTTTGAAATAATTGAAGATTAAATTTATTCTAATATTATATTATTTTAATTAATCTTAACTATGCCAAATTGTGGGATTAATTCCTCTATCATTTTTTTTTAAATTGATGTTTAAATTGTGGCGTTATTTATTGAAGGATAATAAATCACAAAATTAATTCTAACAAAGTTTTAATGACTCCATGATTAAAATAAAACGTTCACTTATAAAATAAAATAATATCAATTTAATCTCTGAACTACAAAGATTGTTGCGGCGCATCTCGAACTTTAAAAATTATCAAATAATATTTTAAATTTTATCTTAAATTTATAGATATATTATCATAATATTAGAGCTTCTTTTATTTATATGCAAGTTTTAAATTAATCAAATTTAATCACTGGTAAAATTGATTAAAATATTAAAATTAATAAAAAAAATATTAGATATAATATTCGTTAAAATTATATAATTATTAACTATTTTTAAAATTTAAAATACGAGATATTTATTATCACCGTAATTATGTATAAGGGTACAAATGTAATTTACACTAAACAGAACAGATTCAATTCGGAAACGACCTCTCTTCTAAGTCTGGTCAATAACCACGAATGTCAAGTCAACCCCTCTTCTTTTTTATTACAGTGAAAATGGTTTTCTTCTCCGTATATAAATACTGCGATGCAGCGATCCGTTCTTCAATTGGTTTATAGAAACGCCATGAAAATTCAGACCCAAAAGCAAAGCTGAAGAAGATTCAGAGCCACAGGAGAGAGAGAGAGAACAAAAAATCAGAAAGAATAATCAAAGCAGAAGCAAAAAGCTTCGAGCTTTTTCTGGCTGCACAGCCATGGCTGACGAGTTTCAAACTAGTGGAAGCTGGTGGGAGTCGTCGAGAAACAGCTTTGGATGGCCTCCAGAAATGGCAGATATGAAAGCAAGGTCGTCCATGGAGTCTGTTTCAGTTTCCACCACTTCTTCTCCCGTCTTTCATGATACCCAGAAGCTTCAAAACTCTGATTCTTCAGCTGCTCATACAAATTTGCAGATTATGGGGTTAGGGCTTTCTTCACCCACCATAGATTGGAACCAATCCTTACTGTAAGTCCACAAAGGTTTTCAAAAATAGCAACATAAAATCATGAAAAAATTAATGTTTTTTTTTGTTACAGTCTTGGAGAGAAGTCCGAAATGAGTTTCAGATCGATGTTTGAAGAAGATATGAACTCAAACAGCGATTTTCACCAGCAAAGTGGACTAAATCAATGGCGAGAGAGGCAATTTTCTGGAGATAACTCCTCGGACAACGAGTTTAAGCCATTAAATCGAGGTATTTCAACGGATCAACAGGAGTTTAGAGATCACGATTACAGCGGGGTTGATACAACAGCGACATGTTTAGGGTTATCTTCGAGCTTTCAAATGGATTCATCGGCTTTGTATGGAAATTCAAATACGATTCTACAAGGTTTCGCAAATCAGAATCAACAAAATTCAAACTTCATGGAATTCTCTCATGGAGCGAATTTCCTCAAGAATTCTAATGAATCCAAGCCTTCTTCTTGGTCTTCTTCTAAAGTTCCTAAGAACCAGAACCACCATAGCCATTTGCACGTTTCTAACAACCTTCCCTTCTGGAATGCGTCAGAAGCCGCCATTAAAGACACCAAACCAAGCTTTTTTCCTTCTCTCCAAACACATTTCTACTCAGAAAACTTCGAGGAAAAGCCAAAGGTAAGAAGAAACGAACGAGTAATACTAGTCTCATCATGCTTTCATCGATTGATATAATTATTTTCAACTAGATTTCATCGGAAAAAGAAATCACGATTAGGGTTTTTAAAACTATGATTGAAATTCATCCCTCTTGATCGAACAGCAGAAGATATCTGAAACACGTGATTCAGGGACTGTAATAAAGAGAAGTGGGAGCCAACAAAATTCAAAAAGGCCAAGAAGTGAAACACCATCGCCATTGCCAGCTTTCAAGGTACAATTCTGAATTCTAGACTGAGTTAAATCTTTTTTCTGGTTTTTTTTTAAATTTCTTTCGAGACTCCATAGCTGGGTGGTCTGGGCATGATTCAGATTTGGTTTGATTAGGTGAGAAAAGAGAAGATGGGGGACAGAGTCACTGCACTCCAACAATTGGTTTCACCTTTCGGAAAGGTCTATAATTAATTTTCTGAATTTAATCTTCTTTCTCAATTCTCAAAAGGTTTCTCTCTTTTTCTTTTTTACTTTGATGACCTAAAAAAAAAATCATTTTTACTGCACCAGACTGATACTGCCTCAGTGCTTTCCGAAGCCCTTGACTACATCAAGTTCCTCCATGAACAAGTTAGTGTAAGCTCCAAAACCCAAGTTATTTTCCCAAAAATAACGTTATAAAAAGATCATATTATAAAAAAAATACGATGAAATATAATATTTTATAAAGTTATACAGTTTCTGATGCATGGTTGTCTTCTGCGACAGGTTTTAAGCACTCCATTGATGAAGAGTGGAGCTGCAACACGACATCAACATGTAAACTTTTTCTTAAATCTTAAAAGACATTCTTAACTCGTTCTTTATTTCATTTTCAAGAACTTTTTTGTCGAATCGGCAGAATTTAGACGAGTCCAACGATGCAGAAGGGCTGAAACAAGATCTGAGGAGCCGAGGGCTGTGTTTAGTACCAGTTTCAAGCACATTCCCAGTGACCCACGAAACCACAGTTGATTTTTGGACGCCAACATTTGGAGGAACATTCAGATGAATCTTAAACAATTCAAGAAGACGCCATTGTTGAGACAGCTCGAGGGCAAAAAAGATGAATCTTTTTGTCTAATATTGATGTAGTGGAGCAACTTGAAGTATATTAGTAGCTGTAATGATTGAACAAATGTGATTAGAGGACGGATTAGGAAGAAGAACAGGTGCTAAGATTACAGAAAGTTTGGGATTAGTTTAGAAAGAATTCGTTGGTAATCTGTGAATTGAGCTGGCTCTACTTCATGTTTCGAAGAAGGAAAACAAGGAAGAATAAACCCCAAAAAAAAAATGAAAATATTAAAAAAAAATTTAATTTTAAATTGAGTATGACAGATAGGATTTCAGACTGTAAATCTCACTTTTTATTTGTCTACATGTTGGGAATATGTGAGTGGAAGTCAGAAGGTGACCCACAAAACCCTACTTTTTTCCAATTTTTTTATTATTAATTTGTCACAAAAAATCAATTATTATTTGTATTATTTTATAATCTTGTAAATTATAAAAAATAACGTATGAATTATTATTTGACGCATTAACATATATTCTAATAATATATATTAAGAATATAAATTTAACGCTACTCAATATATAAATAGGCAAACTTGACCGATCGTTTGGGTTGGTCATTCAATTTTCAAAACCGGGTAAGAACCCGAACTGTGCAAATCAAAACAGTTAGTGAACTAAAAGGGAAAAATTGATAGGTATGCTTCAGTTTGGGTCGGTTATCCGATGAGTTTTGTTTTGGGACTCTCCTGTCATGTATATTTATGCTAAAACTCCCAAATTACTAATATTTTCAGTCTTTTTACCCATAGCTTTCGTGGTAGATATTTGCACGTAAGATTTACGTTTAGTTGTCGAGTTTTTAGGAAGCATAGTATGAGAATTGAACTGCTGCCCGTCTGATTAGCGTCACATTGCTCTTGCTATGATAGTTGAGTTCAGAAACGATCAGATTTGTGCGGAATTTCTAATTCTAGGTCCAGCACGAGGCGAGTGTGATCCAAGAATCGAATCTTTTGCATGCTGTTTTGAAGGAAATAATCATCGGCCGAAAATCACCGAAAATATGACAGTATTTATTAAGCGACACAGACATATAATCAATCATATGACAAACAAAAAAAACAGACAATTAACGCGATCACATATTTGGAAATTGGAATTTGGAAATCTAGGGGAGGAAGGAAGAAAATAGTGGTGCAAATTATGATACCGGTAGGAGCCAATTTGAGGGGATATTTAAGCTCCTCCTCCCTTGAGCTTTTTGGTGATGGTGCCAATGTACTTGCCTTGGTGAAATGCTTGCTCCAACTCCAGCTCCGATGGTTGTCTCGACCCATCTCCCGCGTAAGTGCCCGCCCCGTACGGGCTTCCGCCTTTTACAGCTTCCATTTCAAACATTCCTGCTCCGAATGTGTACCCGATTGGAACAAATATCATTCCATGGTGAGCTAGTTGAGTAATTGCAGTCAATCTGTTGATACATATTTAGGAAACTCAATGCAATTTCAAAGAAAGAAAGCTATTTCAACGATAAGAACCCCTTATTGGCATTATTTCAATTTGAGAATGAATCTAGTCTTGTTGATATTTCAAACTAATAATATGTAAAACAAAAGACCGAGGAGATTTTGTGAAGGTGAGCTGGGACTTTCGGTTTTGGTCGGGTTCTGGTTTCAATTTTTAAAAGCAATGAAATTATAATCGGACTATGAGTCAAAAAATAATTTAAAATTTGATAAAAACTATAATTTGTATTTATTTTTTAAATATGGAACCAAACCGTATTTCATGGTTCTCGTTCCGATTTGTCCCAAAACCGGACATGCCCACCCCTAGATTTTGTTTGATTGCTTAGACCAAGAACTTACGGTGTGGTTTCCTGTCCGCCACCCTGGGATCCAGTGCTATAGAAGATTCCGGCTGGCTTGCCGGCAAGCTGTTGTGTTCTCCACAGACCCCCAGTTGCGTCCAAAAAGGCTTTGAATTGAGCAGCCATCATTCCAAATCTCGTTGGAAAGCCGAAAATAAACCCATCGGCTTCTGCAAGTTCATTAGGAGTGATGATCGGTGCAGCACTTTTGGGTGGCGCACCCATTTTGATAAGAACCTGTTCTGGCAATGTTTCCGGAACCTGCAAACCGCATGCATCAATCTCTCATTACAATATAACGTTAGTACTTTAACATGAAGATTTGGTCTAAGATCGCAGTTGCATTATTGAAATGTAAGATGCATGGATAATAATGGGATACATGACGAATTTAAGATCTACAGGTTGAAGTAATTCAATCTAAGAATATGGTGCAGAAAACTTATGTTTGCGTAGATCTTAGGCTAATCCACATGTGACTAATCATGCCTTTTGCGTGCAATTGAGGAAATGAATATGAAAATGAAGAAATGAAAAAAAATGGAAAATATCTGAATCCCTTGTATTTGTTCAATCGAAAAATTAGAAAACCATCTGAGAAATTAGATAAATGGGAAATGAGAAGTTGGGAACAACAAAAGGTATGGCTTATTTGAGCTGCTTGCCTTATTTAAAAGTTCCCAATGGTGACAAGTAGGTAGAGAAGAATCATGTGTGAAGAAATCCAGAGAAGTTAGACAAACTTTAAAACGTTTTATGGTTTGGGGTTAAAAAAATTCTCTCTCATCAATTACCACACTCTAATTTGTTGGGATCTGCAGTTATTATAATGCCGTTTTGTACTAGGAAAAAAATAATAAAGTAGCTAAAACCGCTTTTCCAAGCATTCCCTTCAGATTGTTGACTGCTCAGACAGGAGTCTGCTCACCTGCCATAATTTGGCTTCCACACCTTCGACAGAGGCTGCCCCTTTCTTTATTTCTTCAGCAAGTCTTTCAACGTGTCCATACATGGAATAGTACCTGTAGCATAATAATTTAACCAGAACTGTTAACTGCTAGATCTCACTTGAGATTCATGTGAAACGACCATAGAAAACAAAAATACGGGACAGGAAAAAGCCATATTGCAGGTTATTTATGGGAAACCCAGGAGAATTTAATGGTGACAACTTAAAGAGGATCACAAATAAATATTAATAGTCAAAACACTAAAAAAAGTAACACGAGCAAGTAGGGGTGGGCGAATCCGACCCAACCCGACGATCCAATCCGATCCGATCGGATTGGATCGGATCGGATAAGGTAATCGGTAAGGTTATGAAAAAATCAATTCGATTTTCGGATTGTTGTCGAATTTGGATATTTTTAATAATCCTGATTCTGAACCTCGAGTCTCTGAATGTCTTCGATCGATCTTCATCCGATCGATTCCGAGTCTACGACCCTAACTCCATCGCCCAACACCAATGAACGCTCAACTCAGCGTAGGCCTCCGAGTCTCCGACCCTGAACGAACTCCGAACGCCGACGACCCTAACCCCATCGCTCTGCTACTCCGTCGAGGTATAAATTTCGTCCTTTTTTTTTATCTGAATGCATGTATTTTTTTTAATCTGTCAGATTTCTTGTTCAATCACTGCATACTTTTGTCGAATTTCAGTTTCCAGAACTCACTATCAACTTTTGCTAACGAAGGCTTGCTCTTGCACTGCATTGGATGGATTATCGGGCGAAGTTTATTTTGTCAATTTATCGGATCCGATCCGATCGGATCTGTCGGATTCGGATCGGATTCGGGTGTTTTGAGTTTTCAACGCTAATCGGATCAGATCCGATAATCCGATAAATTATCGGATTTACAGAAATTGGATCGGATCGATCCGATGCAATGCCCACCCCTACGAGCAAGATTATCGATTCAACCATATTTCACAAGATTCTATCGGTAGAATTAACTGCCCCCAGTATCGCGCTTACAACTTTTCTCCTCTAGCTTCCATATTGAAGGTTTCTATTCTATTTGAACAGAATAATTCAGTCCCATAAGAGTCAAGACTACTGATTCATGGCGAAAAAAATCAAAATCTAAAGGAGCTTCACTAAAACATCATTATTTATGAGCTGTGCTTTGACTTAATATCAAATAAAAATCTTTTCCGTGCACTTTGCACCATAATATAAAAAAGAAAACAAATTAATAATTTTAATTATAATACGGCAGCAACAGTAGCCAGCAAATTGCTAACAAAACTACAAAAGGCTACTTAAGCTGCTAATATAATTTTCTATGGAGACAGGAGACTAGAAAGAACATAGTTTGTGATCAAGTGAAAGTTTGACTCCACAATTACCATATTCAAGTCTGGAATGCAATGATTATATAGAAATTTGCGGACTCCAAACTGAGGAACCAATAGGAACAATTTAGACAAGCATCTTCCGGATTTGATCTGACCTTAGAGGAAGTATTATCTCATTTCAATCAAATCCATACAAATTTAAGATTATGCTATTCAAAAATTATGATTAGGAAATCAATATAATCTCTAGTAAATAACGAGAAAGAAGAAGGCCGATCTTGCTTTTAACTTTTACATAAAATTAATAGACTGGTTTTAAAATTATTTTTTCTTCAGTTATTTTTATTTTTTACTTTATTGCTTGGTATCTAAAAGTAAATTACATTTCAAGCGACCATTAATCTTTAATAGAAAAAAGAGTAATCTTTTTAACTGGCTAGATTTTCCTATCAGAAGCTCAAATAAAAGAAGCATATTCAGCATGTAACTTAACCTTAAGCATAAACCAATGATGCATGTAATATGCACTCTAATTGTTCGAGAAAGAGTTCTGAATTGTATCGAATGATCAGCATAAAACAGCCCAAAGCCCAACCTAAATGACTACGAAACCAAGTGAAATCAAAACAATGTTCCTTTTCAGCATTTTTCGTATCATTCTGATCAGTTTCGTCCTTTGTCTTCGCCATATTAAGCTGATCAGCACTCAAACAGTAACAGGCGAAAAATTGCAGCAAACAGTGAAAATTGGTTTAAAAAGATCATCTCAATAAATTACTCCACCGAGAGATAAACAGCATTTAGTTAATGCTACCATATCCAGAAATATCGGTTAGAGATCATTTAAGATTTCCTACAGGAATAGTAAGATGAAGCGCCAAGTCGCGCAGAAAGAAAATAGAGGGATAGAAAAAGAGGGAAGAAAGAGCAAACGAGAACAATCAGTAAAATCGCAGCGAAGGAAAAGGAATACATACACAATATACAATTTAGTAGCCATTGATGACGCCTTCGAAGGTTTATCTGAGTTGTGGCTTTCTTGAAATTGATTTGGAGCTGAAAAAGCAGGGAAGAGGTCGACGACGAAGCTGGTTAGCCCTGTGGCCATATTTATAGTTGCAGGAAGGATTAATTAGCATAAAAAGGGGTTAATTAGTATGTGATTAATCAAGTCAATTAAGGAGGAGGCAACGGCGCCGTATCATGTGGAAGCAGTTGGCCTTTATTGAAAATGATTGGTGATGTCACGCTCATTATCGCCATCTTCAAATTACTTCTCTAAAACACCAAAATAATCATTAATTATTAATTAATTAGGGTAAAAATTACAAAAAATAAATAAAATATTTCAAAATTAAGAATTAATCTTCAACAACCAAAAACAAAAAAAAAGATAGATTCAACCTCTAACGTTATCTTTATCTACTTAAATTTCTAGAAACTTAGTGGTTGGCTAATTATCCACCTATTTTTATTACTATATATAATAATTATTTAATTAACGCAAACCATATGTACGAGACTAAAATAATTCATTTTATTAGGAGTGGAAACTTTATAATAGAAAATATAAATTATTTTTTAAATGAAAAATGATAATATTAAAAAGATAATTAAAAATATAATGGTACACTGTTGGTATTATGAAGTCTATGAGCTCATTAATATGATATTGTCTGTTTTAGATTGAAATACACACAATCTTGTTATTTACCTGGGCTCTATACTCTTTGTGGTGATCAGAGAAAGAAAATACATTTATGAACATTAAACTGTCTCTAGTCTCTACTTATTAGGACTGCACATCTCCATGACTTTATACATTTAATCAGTTGGGTTGTCACAATCCATTCTTCTTAAATAGCTTGATGTCTCTGTCGGCAGCTATCAAACAACAGAGAGATTGACTCTGATATCACTTGTGGAGTCTCTGAACTTATCATCACAATATTATATGTTTTGAGTCAAAATCTGCAGGACTTTATACTTAGTCTATGCTAAAATGCATTTTGCTAATTAGGGACAAGGAACTCATTTATGGACTGTCCACGATCTCCATTCTTGAACTGTATAATACTGCACTTCTTCACGCCCTTCGTTAGCCGAATTGTCACGGATACTTCGTGATACAAAAATGACTCATTTGTATAGCTAAAGGCTTATTTAAATACTTGTAATTTATAAATTAATTTCACCAATGAATTATTGTCACGTCGAAATTTAAGAATTTGAAACTCAATGAAAAAATGGATACAATCTTTGTCACTAAAATTGATAAATTTGTAGCACGTGTAAAAGACCAATACAAAATTGACAAATGAAAAACAATTGATTTTTGTTGACCAAAAATAGGAATTGGCTACTTCATTATTTCCATTTTGAAGGCTATTTGATGATCCTCGTATGCATCACTAGTTTGTCACTCTCACGTAATTTATCTTTCTTTTTATATTGAATTTAATTACAATGTCAACATAAAATTGGTAAGCCTATGCATGTAAACTTAATTCAAGGACTAATGAATCCTTTGATGATGACCTGATTTTTGAATTTAAGATGCCAATTAAAATAATAATATTTTGAAATATGAATCGATAAAATTAAAAATTTAGAATATCACTCAAAAACATTTATACCTATAAAGACTAGGGGTGGGCGGATCCGGTCTGATCCGACCGAATCCGATCTAATCCGAAAGTTCGGATTGCTTAATTCAAATCGGCCGAAAGTCGAAAGTCGAAACCCTAAATCATTCAGTATCCCCGACTCCAATTTTGGAATTCGAAAATCACATGTCCCAATTTCTCGACTCTGATACTTCGACGATGAAGTCGAGCCGCCTCGCCGACCCTCTGCTCCTAGACTCTGAGTCTCCGACGACGGCCGCGAAGAACAGAAACGAAGATATAAATAAGTATGAAAATTTGATTTTGGATTCGTAAATTATTTCTGTAATTGTAATTGTAAATGAGTGGATTCGTTAAAAACGACGAAGAACAGAGGAGGAATCGACGGAGGAGCCAGTCGGCCGTCGATACCCTCATCAGATCGCGTCGTTAATTACAAGTTTTTACAGAGAAATTTATGAATTACAGATTTTTAAAAATCCGATCCGATCCGATCCGATCTGATTTCTTTAATCGGATCGGATGACACATGCATCCGAATCCGATCGGATCAAAATTGATGATCGGATTGTTATCGGATCGGATTGAATTTGCCTCAATCCGATCGGATAACACCTGATGCCCACCCCCGATAAAGACTCTATTAATAATTACCATTCAAGATTTAATATAGACTTTTAATAACTCCTGAAAAGCCCATCATATTAAAATTTGAATGGTAATTATTTAGATATATTCATTTATTTATTTTGTGATATTTTCTTCATTTCTTCACTTTTTTTGGTTGTTGAAGGTTAACCATTCTTAATTTGGAAATATTTCAAGAACCTTAATTACATAAATAAAGTTAAAATTAATGTTTTAAATTTGTATTAGTGTTTGATAAGTAAATACTTTATTATTTTTAATAGCATATAATAAATTTAAAAATTAACAAAATCATAAACTCTCAATTACAAAGTTTCTCCTCGATTCAAAGAAAATTTGAAATTATGTATATTTATACAATTTAAATTATTGCACAATGAATCCATAGATTATCAAATCAATTAAACTACTTTAGTAATCTAATTTTTTTTTGTTATAATAGCTCAAGATAATATGGAAAAGTTTAGTGTTTATTTGTATTAAAAACTAAAATTAAATTCTAAAAGTTTATTATTAAAGTTAAATTAATTTTTTTCCTCATAAAATAATGGTAAACTTGAATTTATCACTAAACTATGGATTCATTGATAAATCAATTATTAAACTTTCAAAATGGACAAATTGGCCACTCGCGTCAGGTTTGACCATACGCACTAAAAAAATTGACTGACACGCGACAAGGAAGTTGTCATGTCATGTTGAGGCGTGAGGCTTATAGCATGCATGAAGTCAATTTTGACCACATATTTAAAATATTATGAAACAATATTTGTAAAATTTCATGAATTTTTAGAGTGGTATGATTTATTATAATTTTTTGAATGCAAAAAACAAAAAAAAAAATGACTAAAAATTGATTTTTTGCATTAAAAAATTTATAATAAATTAAAATTTTCAAAAATTCACGAATTTTTTAAAATATTATTTTACAATATTATAATATGTGATAAAAATTTTAAATTATTCCGATAATATTTGCATAAAAATTAAATAAAAAAATATCTTGTCCCATGTTGCAGGCAAGGCAGGTTCCACTTGTCGAGTGCCAGTTAATCGTGCACTCATATTTTATACGGCTCATTTAATAAAATTTTCAACTATAAATTGCTTTTTATACAGTAAAAGGTAAAAAAATTCAGTATAAAATAAGTAAAAAAATCTTGAATTTAAAAAAAAAAAGTCAATAAACATCATAGGATCAGAAGTTGAATTGACTTGCACGAGGGAGACGCGTGGAGAAGCACAGCTAAACATTAAGATTGGTTCGGTCTCAACTACGAGCGAGTTCACCAGCCATCTCGGATTCCATAATCAAAGATGGGAATTGAGTTGAAAGTGGTGGGAGAACGTTTGACCATTAACGGTTGTAAGTTGAAAAAGTCAAATATGAGTTGGTCTTCTCTCACTCAAGAACCAAATGAAGATCAATTACACCCGTTGGCCCAATCCACACGTCATTCAGAACCCAATCTCATGAAATCGTCATCATTTTAAACTACCTACACTGGAGGGCCATGTGTAAATAGCACCAGCTGCATCTAAACAATACGTTACGTGAAACACTTAGATGCAACCTCACGTACCAAGAAAATATAAAAAATAATTTCACTGTTTATCAATTTTCACTGCGACTGACAGGATTGCGACCTACCGCCCCTCTGTATAAGTAGTTTTGGTGGCTCACCCGCTAAGGTTTTTTAACCGTACTTCAAAGTTTATAATTTTTTCTATTTATTTATTAATAGTTTTTTTTTTTTAATTAATCATGATTTTGTTCACTAATTACACTTGCTTTAACAGTGCAATCAAATTGAATGCAAGACGGTCGTTAAAATGTCAAGCCACAGTTTGGTCGTAGCGCGAGGAAAGCCAGCTACTTCCGACCGGGCGACGGCTAAATGACGATTATACCCTTGATAACCTTCTGAGAAGAAGCACGGCTGCTTCCGACCAGTCAGGCATGGCATGTCTGTCTCTTGGTTGGCTTCCCACTTCTGCGAAATGAAACCCTCTCTCTCTCTCTCTCTCTCTCTCTCTCCTCTTCCTCTATAAATCTCCGACAACGGCGTTAAAAACTTGTTGGGTGCGAATGTGTCGTTAAAAACCTCAAGTGCACAGTCAAGTAATATAAAAGATTATCGATCCCACGAAGATAATGAAATCTAATATTTTTCAAAATGCAATGTAAAAGGAATACATTTTTAATACGTCAAGAAGAAACTCGTCTAACTAGAAAGGAATTGAAGCAGGATAGGAATTAGCACAGACCAAGAACAACATAGAAGCCATGCTTAGAAAGTGCAAGAGCAGTGGCAGCTCCCAAACCAGATGTAGCCTGCCTAATTGTAAATTTTAAGATTCAAAAGTTATGCACATAACAAAAAGCTTTTGACTGGATTGAAGTAAAATTTTCAAAAACACATACACCAGTAATTACACAGATCGGCCTCGAGCTCAGTCACGTAGAAGTACAAAACTTAGTACAATGTGTCTGGTTTTTCCTCCATGGAATTAAGAGTGACAGAAAGCTTTGCAAGAATAGGAGTGCGTATGAGTAGATAAGAGAAAGTGTCCACAGCACTGACATTCTCAAAAACTCTACGGACCAGAAAAATTGCCAAGTCTTCTGCATCTCATTCATCATTCACCTTCATCATTCATAGTAGCATTAGATTAATAAGCCAAGATGCAATCAAATAAATTTGGAGACAATAAACAATCTGCAATGATAATGTCACAAAATTACTATTTTGGAGCATCATAAACTGATGATATTTCATAAAGTAAATAGTAGATCCTGATGCTTATGAGAGCCACAATTCATAAAAGAAGGAAACAATGCAACTGGTGAAGTTTAAGAATTCATTTGCCTTATCCTAATTTTAACACAGATCGCTCTATTCGGTTCCAAGTCAGCAGTATAAGAGATAAGACAACATGATTGGATTGCAAACTTTGAATGCTAATTGTGTTGATTGTTACTGATATTGTGCATTTTTTGTAGATCTCCCACATTCTTATGCAATGCCATCAATCAATCTAGTGCTGCAGACCAAAAAAATGCAATTGCAACAAACTTCTAAACTAAGAGTGTTTAGTTTCAAACATCCAGTGTCTTACCACCAGTCACTTGCTCTTTAAAACTCACAAACTTTATGAGCCAGAAAAGAAATCCAGCAAGTTTGGCATCAATGACTAACATTATTGCGGACAAGATGTAATAATAATTTACATCTCAAGTCACCAAATCAAAGCAACAAATTTCTGGCAAGAAAATGGACAAGAATACTGAAAATTAGACCTGGTTTCCTAAATTACACAGAAGTAAGCTGGGATTTCACGCACAGAGAACCTAAGCAAGCAAATCAGATCAACTAAATCACGTAAAAAGTGCCAGAGCAGAAAGCTTTAAGGTATGAGAATAATTTTAAAAAATTAAAAGGAAATGAAACAAATCGACATTTACAAGGAGAACTTTGAGAAACTGCCATGAGTCTCTCAAAGAACAATTTTGTTTGAGGAGAAGCTGAAAGGCTGCAGAAGCAGGTGTGTGAATTTGATTGATTCTTTCAGAAAATTACTGATAAATAAGATTAGCGAAATCGATGCCGGATTGGATAATGATTTCCAACACATCACGTGATGTGAATCTAAGAAACATTGAAATTATTGATGGTGATGAAGAAGAGCTCGATGCTTTCAACTTTACCAGAAAAGCTCCACATAATATGCTTCAGACTAGGAACCAATTACAAGAAAAACAAAGCAAATCCTAATCTGCAACCAGAAAATTTTACTATTTTTGCTTAGATGTTCCGGAATGTCTGGAATAGAGGGCAAACAGCTCCACCAATAAACTTGCAGAAAACGAAATTAGTTTTTCTTCAATCAACGTCAAATTCACATTCTCACCACAGACAGCATGCACTAAGTTAGCTCACTAAGACGAGGAACCCTACCGTCAAACCGCCGGAGGGTGGCGACTCAATTGAGTGACAATTTTATAGGGCGATATGGAGCGTTCCTGTGCTCTCTAGAGCAAGGATTACCAGCGTCAGATACGGTAAAAAGTCGGAAGTGTGAGTAACTCCTAAGTTCTTTTAGCTTTCACCGCGGAAGTTTTCAAAGGCAGAAAGGGAAAATCGGTACGCTGCTCATTGCTGCGTAGAGGCTTTTGATCGCCGCCGATTGTTGGATGGCATGGTGAAGAGCTTCACTGGCCGAAGCTGTCTAGCCACACACCACGCTGATCTGAATATTGCAAGAAGCTCGATACTCCAGCGCTACTTAACTATATATCGCTGGAAATGCCCTTATCTGCCCCCAAAAATATCATTTTTTTTGGAATTTATTATTGTTAATTTGAAAAGCTTGGATATCAAACAATCCTTGAGCGAATGGCTTGACCACTTCTCACACTTCCATGTTCGATACTGGGAATCGGGAACCGGGAGCTGGAGACGACTTTCTTGCACAGTTTCGTACGTAAACAGTTTCCCTCTCTTCAGTTAATTCTTAGGAGTTGTCAATTTCCTTTCTGAACCAGAAGAAGAAACCTTGAGTTCTTCAATCAAATTCGACGGTGATTTGAAACTCCCTGCGTAGAATCGCACCTCCATCAAACAAACTCATTTGAACTCTTCCGCCAAATGACTGAAGTTTCAGCGCCAGGCGAGACTCGCCGATTTCCAACTATTTCCGGAAATGCATACAATTTTAGAACCGCACACTCACGTACAAACCTAGAAACAAGCTTCCTTCAAGCACCTGAAATCAATTTGAGAAGGCGCAACCTCCATGGATACCTCCGGGCTCCGAGAGCCAGCCGATGATCCCGCCATCAATTAAAAGCTAAGAATACGTTTACCTATTTCATTTTATTTTTTATATAAAATTAGATTTTTCACTCGATTATAACTTCGATACTAAATCGAACTTCAAACTTTTCAACATGTTCGACCATTTTTGTAATTTTGACTATTGCACTATGATATATAAGATTAATCTCAATTAGGTTGACACCACCCATGTAAATATCAATTATGTGCAATATGCAAAAGAAAAAGCTAAAGAGGGAGTATCAAAATGAAAATTATAATTGCAACTTAAATGAAAATCTATCGATTGACACTATGTCGTTCAAATCTTTCATGTAAACGAGTGCCTCTACAAGATCTGGTCGTGCCTTTTTCGTTGATCACTGTACACACATCCATCTCCGTTAAATCAAACTTTGCCGTTATGGTAGACTGAAGACGTTAGTCGATTTTATGACGTTCTACAAATACAAAGAAATGAAGTAGAATTGACTTTACACCACAGAAATTTTCACCCAATAAATCAAATGGTGGGCGTCGAGATAAAAAATCAAATTCATTAACCATCGAAAAATATGCATCATTATCTATTTCACCTAATATCATCCATTTGATCTAAACCGAACTCGAATAATCAAACCTAGCAAACTCGCGAACCTGAAAAACAAGGCTCGGCTCGACCCACCTATGGGGTCCGGCCGAGCAAGCAGGCTCATGAGACGCCTGCCTATTAGCCATCTCGTTCATGGTTGGTTGTTTACTTATAAACCTTTGAACCTAGAGATAAAGATACCTTGAACTTTATTATTATGTAAATAAGTCAATGAACTTCGGCAATTAGGTTTCCATTGTTAAAATTGTCGTCAATGTAGTAGAGGGAGATGACTCGACGAGCAATATTGAACAGGGGCCATTATTTATTTATAAAATATGAAATTCGAGACAATGATGAAAGAAGCTGCCTTTCAAACAGTGCATGCGACCATTTGACGCGATGCAGAAACTAACTCGATCATTCAGGTAAGAAAAAGCAAGTCCAAATGAAGTTAGAAAATAAGACCTGTTGTTTTAAAGGTATGCTTATGGAGCCATGAGTCCTTCGATTGTGTAAACCAGAGACTCCGCCCAGTCTACTTTGAATAATAACTTTTGTAAAGTGTGGAGCACATCATAATCTGGATCAAGCTTTCTCTGCCACCCCTGCATCCCAAAACAAAAAAAAAACATGTATGATGATCGTCTCATGTCGAGCAAGATCCAATATTTCAAGTAATGATGATAAAATAAACATATTCGAAGGTTGAAGCCGGGACCAAAGAGAAAGACAAGCGGGAAGAAAAGAATAAAGAGAGATCAGTAGGAGTGATGTTACGTTTATCTTTTTTTTTAGTTCTTAATTATATTACTCGTCAATATTAAGAGATTTTGTTTCTCATAAAAAAAAAGGAGAAGCAATCAGAGTAAACGAAGTGGAGTTACCTCAAGAACTAAAGTAGTAACCATAACCGTGCAAACATTGCCATCGATGTTGACTCTATGACGCCTAACTTGCTCAAGCAACATCTGCATGCAATCAGCAGGGTGGAAAGAATCACCTTTTGGGGATGACCACAATCGAAAATCTTTTTCCACTGCCTGTTAAGCAAATGAATTTGGGTTGTTATATAGAGACCAAGTTCAAGTGACTCTTGAAAAAAAGTACACAGATTCTAGGGGAGACACAGAAGAGAGAAAGTAGCACTAACAAATGAGATGCACAGATTCATTTTCAAACAAACAAAAATTTCTAAATCAATTGATCCTACCAAGAATTAGCAGACTCCATCAAAGCATAAAAAATCTATATTGTACCTCAATAAATGCCATTGGATTTGGACAATTTTGCTGCTTGGATAATCTAAGAGTGCTCTCTGCAGCAGTACGACCATCACGACGTGCCACAGCCTTAAAGAAGTCAAGTAGATTCCCTCGATCTCTATGAGAAAGTTCGGCTGTCATTCCTACATCAAGGAGGATGACATGGGGTTTCGAGTTAAAAAAATGCTTTGGTGATGAATTTCTATGCTTTGGTCGGACTAGAATGTTTCCAGGATGCATATCTGCATGTATGAAATTATCCACCTGGAAGAACATAAAAAAAAACTCAAGAAATTAAATCATATATCAAAAAAAGAAAGAATTGTTGATTGAATTTAAAGAACAATGGAGCTCGTACAGTTAAGGTGAAACTTCAATGCACAAGTCAGAACAAGAAGTTGCGGTAATGTGCGAAATGATCACAAATTATTCTCCAATTTTTCATTGTTATTCTCATTCTTGTCGTTTAACTAGAGTGATTTAATATTTTAAAGCGGAACATTGATTATACTAGATACTTTTCAGTAATTATCCCTTGGTAAACTCATTATTAACTTTCACCATCAAACTAAGTCTCCAAATCTTCAAGATCTTTTTCAAGTCTAAATGTGGTCATTGAAGTTTCAAATGTTGGGAATTAGCTCTCACTATCAAAAATTTATAAGTCTCCTAATCCTTGAGATTTTTCACAAGTCTAAATGTGGTCATTGAAGTTTCAATTGTTGGGAATTAGGATGCAAGATTATCATTATAAGAGCCAGTATAATAATATAAGAACATTTTAAGTAAGAAAAGAAGAAATGCTCAGAAATAGTACCAGAAGCATTTTCAAGAGCACATGGGTCCCAATATGAGCTAGAGCACTTTTGATTTGCTCGTGTCCTTTAAGCTCGTCAACGTAGTGTATGACACTTTCACCATGTTCATAAGTTTCCACTAAAACAGAAGGATGAACCAAGGGATATAGAGCTTTAGGAAAGGAGACATCTTTCCAACTCCTGAAATTGTAGTTAAATCGACTCAAATGGGCAGCTTCCCTAGACAGATCAACTTGAGACAACATGAAAACAGCAAATTGTTGTACACTTTCATCAAGTCTCAACCATTTCAAATTAGGGATGAATCTAGAAAGTTTGGCTACAAAGTTAATGATTGTAAAATCCCGTCTAATTGCTTCACCAACCCCTGGATGTCGAACCTTCACAGCAACTACAATAGGTTTGATAGGCAGGCGAGGATATCTGTATTTCAAGATAGCCCGATGAACTTGAGCAACACTTCCTGATGCTACAGGTTCTTCTTCAATTCTTTCAAAAATTTCATGCAACTTTCTACCAAAAGCTTTTTCAATACTTCTTTTTGTGACTTTAAAGCTATGAGATGGTGCTTTGGTTTGAAGCTCGGCAAGTTGAGAACATAGATCTCTGGGAAAAAGATCTGGTCTTGTGGCAGCCCATTGACCCCATTTTATGAACGCTGGGCCCGCCTTTTCGAGAGTGCGGTGCACGATACGTAGCCATGTTTTTCTGAACTGTGCACCGAGGGAATCAATAAAAGGAGCCATGGCTATACATGGCAAGAACAAAACGCCAATATACATTGCTCTGAACAATAAGATAAGAGCCTCTAGTAGTAAGAGAACACATGAGGTTAAATAAATGTGTCCATGCTGGGCATGCGTATATAATGCATCCCTTGTAGGTAGAAATTCTGCTTCTGCAAAAGCTTGTCCGCTCCAAGCAAACTTGCCGATAAGGAATGCCAGAAGACTAGGAGCAGCTAGATTATATCGGCTCAACACGAAAGTCATTACACAGGCAATTCGATTTATTGGTGGTAAAACTGGACCAGAGAAGGCACACAATTGAGATAGCCTCTTCCAAGCTACATGAGCACGATAGGGAATATTGAAGTTGTCTGCAACAGTATAATAATTCCTAGAACCAACACCCCTCTTTGCAATTTTTTTGGCTCCATCTATTGCAAAGGAGGACTGGTCTCTAAATAAAAGCTTATTTCTTGACAATAATTTGAAGACTGAGTCGGCAGGTCCAACTATGTAATGTATTCCATTGGACGTGGAATTACCAATTTTTGCACTAGGGAGAAGTGAATGTGCGACCTTATGAACGTTTCTACAAGCCAATAATCTGCGCTTAACAAGAAAAAAAGGTTTATCGTGAACTATGGCAGAGACAACGACATAAAAAATGAGAATAGAGAAAAGAAATATTAGCAATAGCCAAAACAATGTGAGAAACAATCACCAAATGATTTCAAGCAAGAAGAATTGAGAGAAATGACCAAGATGGAGGCCAATTATCACAGGATCAATCGTTTAGGAATCAATTGTTTGCTCTGTGGCAAAGCAAAACTCAAATAGATTATTATCCTTTCATTCAATAGCTTTTTTAAATTTCAGAAAATAGTACGAACGAAACGCTATTTATAGAACAGAAAAATCAAATTCAAACATCACAAAGAATATAGACGACACATGTTCTTCAGAGTATATACTTTTCTAGAATATACCTGCAAATTCAGATATGAACGCATTCCCTCGTGAACAAAAAGACAAAACCAAATATCGCATCAGCTTTTATGAGTAGCAATCAACAGGCGTAAGTTCAGCAGCTTTATTTACCAATAAATATCCGAACAAATAAAGAGAAAACTCAAAAATCTACATGTCTATTTGAACACTAATTAATTCAACTGATCACCGAGCTATGCTCGTCTTATCGAGACAATTCGTTAATAAAATCCCGTTTCTTTCCTTTTATTCAGCCTAGGAAATCAAACACAACACAATTTTTCAACACGAAGCATAAGATTTGACCGCCACGTCAAAACTCGAAAAGAGAAGAGAAACAACGAATCGAAACCGACCTGTACATTGCGCTTCTACTTCACGATCGCCGTCCCTCAAATCCTGAAGCTCGCGCCGCGCATTCACCAGCATTCCTTTGATGTCAAAAAGGTGATAACGCCATTTTTGGCATCGAAGGCAGAAGCGTCTCGGCCTTCGGCGTCGTGTGGCGTAGTAATTGAGAATGCTGACGGTGGTGGAGCCCTAGTACACGCGTCGAAACCGGACGAGTCTCGAAGGACAAGACGGCGGAATCAGAACGGCGATGAAGAAAACGCAGACGTGTGTCGTTCAAAGAAGCTCTAGGCTTAGCACGTATTAAGATATTAATAATTAGATTAATTTTGTTTTAAATGTAATTAATTTATTTTACTTAATCAACTAATATTTCCAAGGAATTATCTATAATTAATAAAATAATAATTATACTATAAATATAATTATTATTTTATTAAAAATAAATCAATTTATCACTTGAACTACATAATTAGTTATAACAGATATCTTAAATTTTAATAATTATAAAAAATATTAAAGATGTCAGTCAATTTAATTAGTTATTTTCATCAATTTTGATTAATTTTAACAATTTGTCAAAATTGACAAAAAATATATATAATAATAAATTGACATTTTTTATTTAACATCGTAAAGAATAAAAATTATAACAAATTTATAATATTTTCAACTTTATATTAACATTTATTGTATTAAAGAAAAAGGACAAACATTGTCAAAATCAACAAAAAACATGATGATAGAGTATTATTTAATATTATAGTAAAATTTAAAGTATTTAATAATAAATTTTAAAATTCAAGATATTATTGCAATTATCGTCACAGTCAAGGTAGGCCTGGGCGGCGGATCGGATCATCAAATTTGATCTGATCGGATCGTGATCCGATTACTGGTATGAGTTATCGGATCGGATTGGTCAATCCGACAAAATGTTCTTCCCGAAGAAATTTTACTTATTAGAACAGCTTCAAGCTCAATACACCAGTCATCCAATAAACAATTGATAGATAGAAAGAAAAAAGGATCAAATTCAAAGAAAAACACCCACCGGGATCGAGTTAAGGGTTTCGGCGGGATCGAGGATTCGTCGGGTTAGTCGCCGAGATCGAGGATTCGTCGCACTAGTCGCAGACTCGCAGGGGTTCCGTTCCGTCGGGGGCTGGCTTCGTCAGTCGCGGCCACGGGGTTAGGGTTTCGGCGTCGGGGACTCGGGATTTCTTCGGAACTTGGGGGTCGGGGACTCGGGGGATCGAGAATTTCGTTAAGTTTAAAGTTTTAAACGTTCGGATTGACTATCGGATCGGATCGGATCGCTCCCAATCCGATATGCGATCCGATCCGATAATCAATCCGAACATCGGATCAAAACAAAAAAAACTCACCGATTACCTTTGCCCGATCCGACCGAATCCGATCCAATCCGATCGGATCGTCGGATTGGGTCGGATCCGCCCACCCCTAAGTCAAGGAGTATATTGACATTTACCCTTAATTAATGATGTATTATTCAAGTCATTTACTTGTAATATTTTTAATTCAACATGGTTCTTATAATCAAAGAACAAACATGGGTAAGATATTAATCAAACCTTAAAGACATCAAAAATCATTATCTTCGTGATTAGGCTTTAGTGAAGTGAGCAAACCACTTTAGAGCCGGAGCCGGTCTTCGCTTTTTGACAGAGAATGAGACAGCGGCCGAATAATATCTCGCACTTCTCTTCACTTTTTCGTTCATGAACGAGTACCAAAAATGTTGTGTCACATATTTTACGTGTTCGGCCTCCAAGCCGAAGGCCTCGATGGTCTCGAGAGTGACGAGAGTCGAGGGCGACGGAGGCAATCTTTCGATAAACGGTCGCCAGAGACGCCACGAGAGAAGCTCGTCTCCGGTGAAATTTCTGGGACTGAACATGCAACAGCTTTGGACTCCATCTCTTAGAAGATGGCTGCTTTGAAGATGGCCTCTTCCTACAAACAGCATTCTTTGAACTGGATCTCCTTCTCCAGCTATCTAATATTCACTCAACAAAAGTGAGAGACTTGACTCGGTCGCAAATGTTTTCGAGAACTAGATTATTCATGCATTGGAATAATGGCGCCTACACTGTTAGGGTAAAAAGGTCATTTGAAAAACCGCGCAAGTCAGTTTTCAAAATGATGAAATGCATAATATTGTCAATGTAAGAAAATTGATTTTACCGAATCTTAATCGTTATACTAATTAAGGATTAAGCGCCAAAAAATAAATTTAGATGGCGAGATTATAGGATAAACCAAAGTATCACCAAATTATTATGAAGTCATATTTTCTATGATTTTAAACGCTTGAGAATAAATGAAATAATTACTCGTCTGACCAACTCGAAGCACAAATAAGACTTGATTTCTCGCCGGAGACCCTCCGGTAGGTTTTTGATCATCTCCTCACACTCATCAACGTCGCAGCTCGTAGTCTCAGACACGTTGCTGGAATGCTTGAGGTAAGTACCTCTTCTTCATCCACCACTCTACACTCCACATCTTGGTTTGGTTTGGTCCTCAAAATCAACTCATGAATGGAATTTGGGCAGATAGTGATATGTGGATGGAAAAATGGAATGTATATTCGATTGGCGTTTTCTTGGAAATTTCTCCATTTTTAATTTACGGCAAAAAAAAACAAAATTAAGTTCTAAGTCGATCATAGTGCTCATTTGTCGTATTTATAATCTTGATAGTTCAATCGAAGTCAAATGGTGGTTAAAAACATAAGAACACTTGGTTAAAAGACTTGTATCCCTAGGATACAGGTGCATGATTCAAATCTCCCAATAGTGAAATTATTAGAGACCAAATCCTGTTGCTGAGCAGGAGACTCACCGATCTCTGTTACGATTCTTCTCGGCCCGAGGGTTCTAACTGGGGAAAGGAGTTGACCGGGAAAAAGCTCGAGTGAAGCACCCGGAATGAAGTGCGTGAAAGGGAGAGGGTTGTAACCGGTTCTCTCAAAATTGTGTTACCTAGGAATATTTTCCAACAATATGCATTTTTTGTTGCGTGCTCTATCGTTCATCGGGCAAATTTCTTTCTCTCATCAAAGATAAAACTCAGCCCAAGGGTGAGGAGATTTGAACCTACAGAGCCAAAGTAGGATTTGTAGGTCGATTCAAGTCAAGTTTTTGCAAACAATTGGCTCAATTTTGTTATTGAATTCCGGTTTCGGTTTAGTTGGGTCAGTTTAACATGCTAGCATATATAATAAGAGAGTGCGCTAAAAAGATAAAACTAACATTATACATTTAAAAAAATACTATTCCGAATTTATATTTTACATTTTCTCAATACAAATTGCTACATAAGATTACATGGGATAAACTACAAGTTATGTACAAAAACTAAAGAGTTCTACTTACCCCAACATCCTTCAAATTATGATGCTCTTGAGCTTAATTTTACCCACCACTTTCTCCTACTCCTTTCGTCCGAATTCCCGAGCTTTCGAACATTTGCTTTCGCCTCTCGTAGCCTAACTTTGTACTCTTTCTTCCACGAGTAGAATCTGTGTCTGAGATTACTAATTTCTTTCTCCGGATTCACTACCATACCCGATTGGCCCGATTTTGCTTCAACTAGAGCTTTAACATCCTCGTCGAAACTCTGTTTTTCACCCTCGAATTCCTTTACCAGTTTTGCTACTGCGCTCACAGCTTTGTCAGTATTGCGGCCTGTTCCAGATTCGGAAATGGCAGTTGAAAATTTGAGGGGCGTGCTGCAACCAGGAGTTCTAGATCCCATCGACATGGTATCTTCGGAGTCGTAGTAATGTGGTGATGGGGCATCGACTTTTCCAGGTGGATCGGCGCTAAATTGTGCAGCAAGGCTTCTTCGTCCTCCAGCAAGAGTCATCTGCCAAAAGTATATTTATTAATTTTATATAAAATTTTGAAATAACATTCATGGAGGATTACTGAAATTTAGGTTCCTTCGCTCATACATACTTAAATGTTCATTAGGTCACCTCTTTGGGTTCTTGGAAAAAAAATGAAAATAATAAAATGATTTTTCAGAGAAGTGTTGAGTTGGAGTGGGCATGATCCAGTCCAGGCCGATTTTATCTCAAAATGGAACCAAAATCGATTTTAGAACTAGAACTGTGAAATATGTGTGATTCTAGTTTTATCCCAATTTGATTTTATATTTTAAAAAAAATGAAATATAAAAATAAAATATATTTTTTATTATATTTAGGTCGGATTTTGATTGATGGAGTTAATTTTTAAATTTATATTAGAGTTTGAGTCGTGTTTAAACTGATTGTAGGTCTTTTTTGATCGACGGTTTCACAGTTTTCGAACTGGACCATGAATCATGTTTTTCTTTTAAAATCAGGACTAGAATCGGACCAAAACCGGCGGTTCCAAGCCAGTTTGCAGTCCTAGTCTAGTTTTGACCACCCCTAGTATTGAGATGTCTTGATCTCACTTCAGTTTATGTATGATCAAACTACTTACTTGCAAAGATGACATCTGTTTTCGCCAAATTTCCTCCATTGATTTCATCTTTGCTGTATATTCTGACCACCGAGCCTCGTATTGTTGAACTTGCTCTTGCAGTCTAGCCGCTTCCTCTTCCTTCGTCTGCAAATTTGCTTCTGCTTTAAGAATTCGTATTTGAAGCTCTGCCAAAACAGAAGGCGTAACTTGAACTTGATTTTGTCTTTTATCCTGCATAAAGAAGAGAATAAACCTTTTAGTTTTCTTTAGTTGTCCAAAATTAAGTGGTAATTCTTGATAACTAAATGTGACCATTTTTTTCAATTTCATTTTGATGAATTCTGACTCATCAATGACTAAAAAATCTTTTTAAACAAATATCTAGAAAAACTAATTGAAGAAATTTGTATTGAACAAGCATCTTTACCTTTGTGTGGATCCATGGCATGGAGGGAGAGAGAAAGAGAGAGAATTCCCGTACCTCAAAACTTTTCCTGCCTGACTTTCGTTTAGATTCTTGAATCCCTGGATACAATTTCTTCAAGTAATGCACGACTTTATATCGTTTCCGTACTAATGAACCACGGATTGCTACAGAAAGAAGAGTAAAGAACAGAATATGAAGATTCTACAACTTGATCAGATGAGATGAGCAATTTTTACCTGATTGTAACTGTATAGCAGCCTGCAACTCATAAGTTTGATCAGGAACAGTAGATGTGCACCACTTTATTACAACTGTAATTTTCCTTCTAGCTATTTCCCCACGAACAACTGTATGAAAGAGCATTTTATGAATAAAACAATTTAGAGGACTTTGAGAAACTAATTCATAGGTAACCCAAACCCAGAACATCTTTTAACGGGCTAAGGCCTTTCAAATAACGCAGACGTAAATAGTTATTATTATAAATATGTGCATCACAATAATATGTAAATATGTCTCTGTGTGCACGAAGGTGTATTGCATACATACAGGTATGAATTGGAATAGTAGCCGCTGAAACAGCAATGGGGCAGCAAGGGAACTAAAAGGCTGACTGAAAATAAAAGTTATGGAGCAGGGTGAATGGGATGAGGGCCTATGGAAAGGCCAATGATTGTAATAGAAAGATAAAGGAATGGAAGAGATTGTTTTTACGTTGTTTTTCTGCTTTTTGTACAGTTTTCAAGATGAGAACTTGACCTATGTTTATGGCAGGGGTAGCTGTTCTTCTGGTTGTTTTGGTAAAGGTTTGGATAGGGGTTCTAAGTTAGCAAATGAAAAATAAAATCTTATAAAAAGAAAAAAATCTAGAAAAATTATATTAAATACATTTAATAACCATATAATCATGTTTGAGAAAAGAAGCATTACATGATTGTAACATCGTGGCTCCATTCTCAAGTTCTTGAAAATATTTGCGAGCCTGACGACCACGAAAGGATTTTTGTACCCTCAGGATGCCATGTAGTAGCTGTTGTCTCTTTTCCTCCAATATCTCTATCTATGAAAAACCAAATTGAAAAGGCATCAGTAAAAGCATTGTTTTAAGCTACATAAAAGGATATTTTACATGGAATAGTGTATTACCTGCCCAGTACGGAAGAACAATTTCGTATAACCAACTTGATACATTTCAGGGAGAATATCAAATTGTTGGAGGATAGCAACTGATCTGTTTAATGGATCGTGAAACGTGTTGGACTCCTCTAGTAAGAAACCATACCTAAAATCAAAGGTATAATGAGAAAGATTCATAAGACAATCATATGTATATCAAACCGAAGACCTTTCGACAATGCGGAATAAAATTCTAAAATATTTTCGAATCAAGTAAAAAGGAAATTGACCCCTATTTGCTCTTTTTTCTTGGGTTACCACGACTAAATCACGTTTTGTTTCTAACATTCTTTATCTTCTAATAAATCATAGTCCTTGAATTTGATATTTATCGCTACTCTGTTCACATTAGATTCAGCATTTAAAAGAACAATGATTTACGAAAACAATAGAAACCCACCTTTCTGCAAACTTTTGATGTGTCAATCTAGTCGGATATCCATATTTCGATACCTGGACGACCTCATAAGCATTACAGCACTTGAGCTGTCGTATAACAAATTCCCCCTCAAATAAATCGGGGACCCGTTTGACATTTGGCTTTATGCAGTGGATGAAGTGAGGACTAGTACTCTCCAAACTACGGAATACTTCAAACAATTGTTCCTACAATATCACAAGTTCCTTGAGGTTTTGCTGCTGCTTTTCAACTAGTTTTTCACAAGAAGATTTCTAAATATGTTAAGATTACAATTATGAGTAAAATCTCAAATCTGCACATGCAAATATTTTCAAAATACAATGTATTTCTATTTAGAAGTCCAAAGAACGTAAGAAAGGTTGTTTACCTTAAAACTTGCACCAATGCTTGGTGGCTCAGAATGGTTGGGCACTGAGGATCCAAATGATTTTAGTGCTTTGCAATTACTTGATGACAAGAGTTCGATGCACGCATAGGGTAATAAATCTTTGTTCTTTTCCAAAAATCCATTTGTATCGTATATAACCTAAAAATGAAAATGAGTAAACAAATGAATTCTTTTTTTAATTAATCAACAATTTTACACTACTGTAAAATCAAATGTCAAATATACTTAAATGCTTCCATTAGGCAACAGCCTTGAACATCTGTATTTCTTATCCAATAAAAAGTCAGCATTTATAATTCAACATCTAGTCCATTCTTCCGAAATGGACAGAAGGAAGATTTCAATTTTTATTTTTAGCTAAAATGGCCTTCTCATCCAAAATATACTGCTAATCTAAAAAAACCATAAACAACTAACCTCTTCAGCATTATGAAAAATTCCAAAAGCTCTGCCTCTTTCTCCTTTAAAGCAAAGATTTCCATTCAAGTGATGCTTTAGTTTGTTTGCAAATGTCAGATCGGTAGCCTTGGGGAGATTTGATTCCTCATCCAGTAAAGCTAGTAGTCCAAGAGGTTTCTGAACGACAAAGATAAAATTAAACAGAGACTAAATACCCAACAGCAAAGGAACTACTCCAACATCAATAGATAAGGAAAAAATTGCCAGGAATGACATGACAACATGAGATTATATAAATGCTCAAGAATCCATATAAAAAGTTTTGTCGCGGTTTGGGTAAAAATGAAATAAAAATGATAAAATAGGTTGTCTCAACCAACACATGATTTGCTATAATATAACTAATAGCAATTAATTATACTATCAACCTTTAAAAGTACCTCCTCAATGAGATTCAAGCACTCTTGGTTGTCTTTAAACATAATTTTAGTCCAAACAATTCCATCTCGTTCGCAGTCCTGGAATGTAAAAAGCTAATGGTGTAACTATGCAGCTAATAAAAAACTGAAAATTTTACTTAACACTAAAGGTTATTTTCATGTAAAATAATGGCATCAAAGAAAACTTCTTGAAAATGAAAAAAAAAAAAACAAAGCAAACGCCTGAGAAAAGCTTGGAAACATCAGTCATTACCAGTTGTCCATCTTGTAATGTCAAAAGTTCTGTCATTCATGTTTCCAGTGTTGTATTTTATTATCCACAAGTACATGAACCATTTTTTCTTATTTTTCAAAGTAAAAATAAATAAATTAGTAAGACACCCCACAGAAAGGCTCTACCATGAATATAAAGAAATAAAGAAGTAATAGTATGGTCTAAGCAAACACTATAAATATTGTTTCTCAAAATAGAAATTCAAGATAGTGAGCCATAATGAATACTCAATTTTTCCAAAGTAACAAGAATTAATGAATTATTACCTCTTGCTCCAGTTTTAAGAGATGTCTGTTGAAATGCTGCTGCAATCTCTCATTTGCATAATTTACACAAAATTGTTCAAAGCTATTTTTCTGATATTGAGAATAAAACATGAATATCAATTACTATCATATTACATTTAGAAGATAATCATCTGAATATGTACCTTAAATGACTCAAACCCAGAAATATCAAATATACTAATGGATTTTCCAGTATGCTTCTTTTGCACTTCCAGTGACATATTAATTTTCTCTACAAGCCAGTCAAACAAGCTTGCGTAGATGAATCTGGCAAATGCATCTCTTGAATTGATTGCCTGTACAATTCGTTGTAAACTAACTAAGAGCATATGTAAGGATTGAAGAATAATATTTTTAATTGATCAATTGAAAATGAACCTGTTGTAATGTCAGCTTTTTTCCCATATTATTTTTGTCGGCTAGGCTTTTATGTCTCAATAAAACTAACATAAGGTCTTTAGATTTGCAACCTAGAAGCTTGGTCACATTCATAAATGCTGCACAAGAAAATTAAATTTATAAGATCATAAATTATATATTCCTAGCTTTCCAGCTGTTTATGGATTTAATCAGATACAGGGTCACACATGTGCACGGTTATGTTCAGTATTAATAAGTGAGAACAGAATTAAGCATGAGAACAGCTATTAAAAATGGCTTAAGAACCCAAATGGTTGTAATTTAGAAAATAAAAATCCAAAGACTTCAATTTAGCTTCATCCTATTTTTTAAGGGAACGGTCAATGTTAATATATCATGATGTGATATAATTAATGTGACCTTCAAAGCAAAAATGCATCTTCCGTCTTTCATTGTCTAAGAAGTGGGTAGACCATCACAGAACTATTTATCCATGAAGAAACAATGAATCTTCTACCGTGTCAGCCCAATTATTTTACTTACTGAGCTTCACAAGTTTTAGAATGTTCTGCACAGTAATAACCCAACCAACTGTTCAAAAGAATGGGAAATCTTACAATAAAAAGCCACTTTAGTCAAGTTTTGGTTCAAGAAGCCTACAATTGTGTGAATATTGAATCCAGATATCCTAAGCTTTTAGATATATTATATGAGAAATTTTAACCAAAAAACAAAATACTACCTTCGTCAGCTACCACCTCAAGATAATTTTCCTCATCATTCACTCGAAATGATATGTTTCCTAACCATAACACCACGGCAAGCATTAAGTATATATCCTCTCTATCTTCCTCGCAAATTTGAATAATGTCAAGGGCTTCCTAAAGAAACAGAAAACCATTGGGCATCCTTCTTGAGCAAAAAGTTACCAAAATGTTGTAATTCTGCCTTAAAAGTAACTTTGGCTAGATTACCTGGAGATTCTGAAACTTTCTCCAGTCATCAACATTGTCAATTCCCAAGCACTCACTCTGATTAAGATACTTGTACTCGCTAGCCATTTTAAGGTTTAGTTTTTCTGAAAATCACATGAGTACAAGAATAAGATAATGACTGACAAAGAGAAACAATTATGAAGCACTTGTAAATTTTCCACATCTGTCATTTATTGAGATGAAATGAGTGGAGACACTAAAATATTTACCTCGAAGAAGGGATGGAGCACCAGCACAAAGTTGATAAAAGATGTGGAATGATCTATCTCCATTGGCAAACTGAACTACCCTCGACTGCTCAAGAACAGACAATGACCTCAGAGCTTCGAATGATTACAAAGTCAGTTCAAAATTACAGTTTTTACACAAAGTATTACCTTTTCGAGCAAAACTATAAGTAGATATTGCAGATGATTTGACATGATCCACATGTGATGTCAATAAAGATAGTCAATAATTGCTAAAAAGAAATAATATTCTATTATGAAACTATTTTTTTTTCACATGACAAATTCTTACAGGTTTGGAACTGAGCACCACATATCTTTCCCATGGAGTCAAATTGAATTTTAATCACCTTTCCCTGGACCATATTCAAGGAAACTTAAGAATACTTTTTGACCCTTTACGTGTATTTTAAAATGAAAACCATACTAGCCAGACTAACTGAAGATTTGAACCAAATCTAAAGTTTTACATAATCTAGTAACACACTTAATAAAAGACTGAAGAAAAGTTCACATTTTTTCATGGGACATGGAAAAAGGAGAAACTTACAAAACGACTTGAATTGTCATTATGAAATGTTTTAGCATTCCCAAAGGCTTCTAATATACTATTTGATTGCAAGATTCTGTTACTCATCCCATAACTATCTCCAGCAACTGCAACCAAGTATTGCAGTGCAATTTTGGCAGTCTCAGTTTTTCCAGATCCACTTCGCCCACTGGAAAAACAAAATTCCATGGTGGTCATTTAATAACAAATCACGAGTTTAGTTCGAAGATAACTGAAACTCGAAAGAAAAAACAAGGGAGAAAAAACTGAGAGAGGCAACCTAAAAGGTAAATTTATAGATAAGAAATTTGTAACTGTCTTTACCTTAAAATAATAGATTGATCGACCTCTTCTGCAAGTTGAAATCAGAGAACATACAAAGGACTAGGGTCACAAACAAAATTTTCTAATTTCAAGAAATATTTGAAGAATAGAACAAATCAGATTTTATGGTTGGCTGCACTTACCTCTCTTTACATTATTATAAGCACATTCTGCCACAGAAAACACATGAAGAGTATCTGTAAGCTTCTCCTGGTAAGCTACGACAAGATCATTTCCATAAATTTTGACATTTTTGAAGGGATTCAGTGCAATCAAAACAGGCCCTGCTTTACTCTGAGAGAAAATGAAAAAGGATATAAAATAAGACCAAAAGAGACAGGCAAAAAACAATCTGTGTCTAAGGCAGTAGTAAGCACGATTAGAGTATGACTTACATAAATCTTATTGAGGGAGTATCTCTTCCGTAGATTGTGAAGTGCAGAAGGCTCATTCAGGAAACTAAGCTGAACAAGGTTATCAACTTCATCTAGAATACTAGGGTTGGCAGGTAAAAGGCTTTCCGCAGGTATTTTTACAACCTTCAACATCAATGTAGCATCAGTGCAGGTGGAACTGATAAAGACCAACTTTTTGACAGTTAACGAAGTCTCTCAATAGCATTCATGAATAGATATGATCATAAACTTACGTCTTTGTTGAAAAGCGTGATTAACACTTCATCTCCTAATGCTGATTTAATTGTTCCAGTAGCCCACTGGCCGCTTGGCACTTGACACCACACCTGAAGCCTCTGGATGAGTGAGAAACAACAGACAATTATTCATAAAACCATGTTCTCCTTGAAACAAGCAATAAAAAGAACATGATAAAATCAGTAAAGTGGCTATTCACCAACATAATTTAGTTAGTAGAAGATAGGTAATGGGTTCTTCAACTCAAAAGGAATTCCTCTTCAACTACTACCACTCCCCAGACTCTAATATCATATCAAACACCACTCAGACATTGTATCGATTAGGCACAAATCTAAACTTCATTGGTCGACATATTTAAAAAAGCATCTTTTTGAACCAATATGATTCCACTTGACTTCTCTGAAACAAGAGCAAATTTCATTCTTCTTTTACTGCACAAATGGCACCTTTTAAAAGATCTAGATTCATTTAAAAATGCAATTATCGCGACTCCTAGTTCAAGGAATAAATATGGAATAAGTTAAAAATAATTAGTTTACCTTCTTGATGTAATAATCAATGGCGTCATCCCAGTCTGATCCCCACACATTAAACCGTGAAGCAGAAGGCATACTAGAAGCACCATCAAAGTTAACTTGATCAAGTTTGGATCTGCATCTACCAATATAAGGCGACTCATCATTTTGATCTTTCTTCATTTTTTTGCATCCAAATCTACCTCTGTCATATCGTACATCTGTTTCTTTCCTATCTGAATCTTTCTTCTCAGTGAAAACACAAACAGAGCACTGTGATTCACCAGCATTGCTAACAAGGAAGTTACTAGGCAAAGATCGTCTCGCTGGGGGAAGCCGACCAATTGAAATAGGACGCGCTGGTAGTGCTGGGGGCAAGTCTTTAGGTTGCTCATTTTCATCTCTCTGTCGCAATGAATCCAGCATTTCCTCCAGCGAGCTCCATACGATCATAGAGGGTGATGTGGATAACATCATTCTGCTCAAAAGTACCAAATTCAAATTCCAAATGCTTTGTATCACCGGCCAAAATAACCAGATGCTCCTCAATCTTCAAAAGCTGAGTCCGATACTCATCAGATTGTGCTAAACCTAACTCTAAATTTAATAAGCCTGCAAATAATAAGCTTAAATTGACATGTTTCATCAGAGCTAAAGCATATGAAGATTCGACACTGCTCTGAAAAAATTCCAAACGGAAGACAAAAACATCATCAGCCGTAATAGAGGCATGAAAATCCTGAAATTTTCCTCTAGCTAACAAAGTCGCCAAGCTTAAAATCCAAACAACATAAGAGAACAGGTAAAGAAGCTAAGAACAATGCACCGAAATAAAATCTCTCTGTTTTCTGTGTGGCATAAAACTTACTCTGATTTTGATTCCGCCACTGCTAATGTTCTTCCTCGAACTTCAGCAGTCATATCCTCGAGCATCGACCATAAATTAAGAAATTTCAACTAATGAACAGAATTCAGAGCTCATTTCGGGGATGGAAGGAAGGTATTGATTTCGAATGGATCTGGGAAGACATAATTAAGGAAAAAAAATAGTAGAATAAAGAGAGCAACGCCTGGAAAGGCTGCATAAAGAGGAGGGAAACGCCTAGAAAAGCCCGACGTTGGAAGTTATAGAAATTCTTTACTCTATTCCCCATGTTACCCTTTCTCGTTCCATTTTTCATATTGTATAGAATCATCGTACTAATCTTGATTTAAAAATGTTAATCCTTTTAAATTTATTAATAATTTATTAATATAAATAATTTAATAATGTAAAAAATATATATATATATTGAGGCTATGATTATGACGAATTTATTACCAAAAAAATTGAACATGGCTCGATCCAAACCTGATAAATTCGATAAGGAATTTAAAAAACAAAACATAATCGAAATCAGTTATCAACTCGATCCAAACTTCGAAACCTCTATCTAGAACCGAATCATGATAAGCAGATAAGTCTAGATCGGTTCCTAGACTCCCACGGTGCAGGTAGGTTCGAACAATATAAAATTGTGTGCAAGAGTCTTATATAAAAACAAAAGAAATAATTTAAATAAAAATTTGATAAATAAAGCTCAAATACATTAATAATATAAAAAGTATAACATAAGATAAATACATTAAAATGTAAGATGAAATTTGATTACCTCCTCCATATTTAATATTTTTTCCTAGGGGTGGGCCAAATCGAACCCGAACTGTAACCTCGCTAATTTTAATCCAGTCTTTGTTCTAATTTTTAAAAAATATTGATTTATGGGCCGGTGTTGGTTTTTATGAATAAAAAACTTTGAAACTGGAACCGAGACCATGAGTCAAAAAAGTTCTAAAATCAAATAAAACATGACTCAGACTCTAATAAAATTTAATATAAATTATAAAATTACTTAAACTCGACCTAAATATAATAAATATATATATATATATATTTATTTATTTATATTACTGTCATATTTTAATTTTTTAAAATATAAATTAAACCAGGTTAAAACCAAAACGGAATTGAAATTGTTGGTTTCGGTGTCAGTTCTAAAAATCTAAAACTGTGAATTTCGATTTTGATTCTATTTGGGATAAAACTGGGCCGGACCAGCCTGTGTTCGTTCCTACTTTCTCCTACAAAAAAAAATAATAATACCAACCCCATTTGTAATTCCATCAATTATCCATCTATAAAAAACATTAAATATAAATATATATAATAAAAATTAATTATGTAATTGATGAATACATAATAATGCGGCCACCAAATTCCCCATTAAGTTTTTGGAATATAGTATTTGTTTTTTTTTTTCATTTATTTCTTTTCAATTTCACAACCTTTTTTAACGTGTGACAACGTGACCGTTTTCTAGCCCACCAAATTGTCACGTTACAATTGACAACTTTTGGTTTTGGATAACCACAACTAGGGGTGGGCATCGGGTGTTATCAGATCGGATTAAGACATACCTATTTATATATTCGTTTCTGTTTTTCGCAGTGGTCGTCGGAGATTCGGAGTCTAGGAGCAGAGGGTCGGCGAGGCGGCTCGGCTTCGTCGTCAGAGTAGCGGAGTTGAGAAATTGAGACGGGTAATTTTCGGATTCCAAAATCGGAGTCGGGGATGCTGAATGATTTAAGGTTTCAACTTTCGGTCGATTTGAATTAAGCAATCTGACTTTCGGATTGGATCGGATTTGCTGTTTAAATTTTACTTTTATTAGCTAAAGTGGGTCTAATTTTTAGCTAGAATTTATGGATTTTGTTGAAAGTATTGTATTATATATTTATACAAAGTGAATAAAAGGCACGTGCTACAAAGGTGGACTTGTTATCATTGGTGGGCGAGAGTGGCTCACAACTGTTTTATTATCCAAATTTCATGGATTTTTATGGACTAGAAAACGGTGCGTTTTAACATCATGTGGATTTTGTAATATATATCATTGTTTGAAAAATAAAGAAAATAAACATGATAAAATAGGGGGAAAATCCTAAATAAGCAAACATTACCCAAGGGGGAGGCTGAGCCTCGGTATCATCATCCTTCGTTCATTGACGTGCAACCTCTGCAGTGAGTAATTACTCTCTGCACACGATATCGATGCACAAATGATAAATTTATTTTAATTTAAAAAAAAATGAATTTTTTAAGCATATACCATCGGAATGAAAGAAATTTTGTCACAGAAATTTCATCACGTACTCACACTGTTATAAAGAGATATTCCGACAAGTTTCGTCAGTTTCAACGCTCAAAGATTTATTATAATTTTTTATTACAGAAAAAATAATTTATTAAAATTATATCCATCATTTAAAAATTATAAAACTTTTGGATAAACTATTTTAATATTTTAATTTAAAGTTAGATGTCTCTTACAAAAATAAAAGTAAAAAAAATCAAACTTATGAGAATTATTTAGTAATATACGTATTTTTAATAAATATGTATGAATACATACAAAGAAATATATATCTGGACTTATTTAAAAAAATAATTAATTTTAAAGAAAATATTAGAAGAGTTCATTTGAAAAGTCTTGAAAAATTTGGATGATCGATGCATTTTTAATAAATTATTTCATTTTTATCAATAAAAAATCATGATAAATTATGTTAAGTTTGAAAATTCACAAAAAAAAATTCAAAAAAAATTATAATAGTGTGTATATATAGTAAAAATTTCAAGTCATCTAGATACTATGTGCTTGAAAATAGATATACTTTAAGAAAAAAAAACCTATAAATTAAAATAAATTTATTATATACGTCAGTGACGTGCAGATAGTGACACTTATATGCATGGGCAACGCATCATTTGTGTGAAGATGTTGACAACAATACGCAGCCTCCTACTAGGGTGTTGTTTGCTTTTTTTCAAACCGTAGTGTTTTTTTCACATATTTCGCGTAATTAATGGTACTCCTGATTTTCATGCTTTAAAAAATCTCAAAATTAGTAACAAATTCATCCTACTCTTGAACCCCACAGTTGATGATATTTTTATGAATAATTTCAAAGTTAGTTTCTTATCTTATATGTCTGTTGTACTCGTTAATAATTAGTACAATAAATATTTTAAATAATTATATATATAGTTTTTCATTTTAACATGAAACGGTAGTTAACTACACAAACAAAAGTGAAAGGGCAAGCAAATTTGTTTTTTTTTTAAAATATGCCTTTCTTTTAACCCTTTGCATGATGGGTTATGATACGCTTCGTAATAAAAACAAGTTGAGCCTAACTCGTTAAAGTCACAAATAGAGGTGCATAAAAATTCAATCGATGAACAAAATATGAGGGAAAAATAGTAAGAACTTGAGGCTCTAGCCTAAACGAGCCGAGTTGGATTAAGTCTGTCGAGCTTAAACGAGTTAAGTCAAACAAGTCTAACATACGTAAATAATATTAATTTATATTTAATTTTTTTAAAATTTTATATTATGTCATTCAAATCTTTGATGAATAATTAAATATTTAATAATATAATGTAAATATTTTATTAAAATATTTAATATAAAAAATATATTTATTATTATTTAAAAAAACATAACATTTACTTCACTACATATTAGCCCATGTGAACTCGTTCGGATGTGGTTCTCGATGTAAGTCACCAAAAATATGTGAAAATAGGATATAAAACTTAAAAGTTAGTGATTTACTATGGGCCTGATTGGCCCATTGAGGAAAAGCCAGGCTCAAGTACAAAGTTAACAAATTCGACTCAATTTAGGGTTTAGTTCCTTCATTGTTTCTGCTGCTTCTCCCGCGCCAATGGCGAAGAACAGGTGCAAGAAGAAGAAAAGCGGGTTCGAGAAGAAGAAAAGCGGGTTCGAGAAGAAGAAAAACGGGTGCAAGAAGATGGACGTTGAGGACGAGAGCGTTTGTAATATCCCTCAAGTTATTTTTATTTTAACAGTCATTGAGTTTTCGTTTGTCTGCTAGGGAAGTAACTAGAGAGAATTTCAGATTATTGACAATGATCGTATTTAATTTTACACTTCAATTGCGCGGTATATTTTTCCCCCTCAATATCTGGATTTTTGGTTGAAAGGTTGCTATCTACTTTGCAGTTTCTATTTTCTGTTTGCTTTTGGAATTAACGCGTGTTATCATGAATGTGCAGCGATGGATACGACTGAATCCGGAACGCAAAAGCTAGCTTCTGGACCTCAAATTTTGTAAGCATTGAAGAAAATATAATAATCTTCACTAATTTTACACTTTCTCCGTAGTTTGTATACGCTTGATAGATTAGCGTTATCGTTGAAAGCATAGATGAGTGTGCACCATCCGTGGATGCTGACATTTTAGGGAAATTTCAAGCTCGGGATATTTTCTTCGTGCTATGTGGATTATCTGTTAAAATGTTTGATGAGGAAGAAATCTTTTGTTTTTCCTTAGAAGCTGTTTGGCCAATTTTATTGCTATTCAAATTGTTAATAATTTGGAGAAGATGGCTTCTCACTCACTGCTAGCTTTTTAATTCAACCTAGGATCCATCTTTCCTCTCTTTTTTACACTGTTGTAGTTGATGTTTAGGTGGTGGTTTTAGTTATATTTGGATTTGGCTGCTACAATCGAAGAATGTCAATTTTCAATTTTTTATTTCCTTCTCAAATGTTTGATGAATTTCTTGCACACTCGAGATATGGAGCTTAAAATTATTGAATCAGAAGATCTGTTCTTCGTTTCGAAGTAAGAAAAAGCATTTTTTTTTGGGCTGACTAGACAGGATGATTAGATGGAAATTGAAAAAAGCTGCTGTTCTTTTTTTGTTCGACTGAAGAAATGTCATATCTCTTTCCATTTGTTAGATTAACATTTTGACATTTTGGTTTGAAGATTATTTGTAGACCTCTTAACCATCTCTCCTGAACAGAAAACAGAAGAAAGTAAGACCAATGAAGAGATCAAAGAATGTCAGGAAGATGAAAGCAAGAGCGAAAGCGATAGCAATCAACGACAAAAGCGTCGAGAAGGTATCAAAAAACGAGAGCAAAACAAAGAGAACTCAATTAGCAAAAACCCTGTATGAATGATGTTCAAAAGTGATTAGAAATAGCAAAAATCAAGAGTTGCCACTTTTTAGTGTAGCCCAATCGTATTTACTTGTTGGTTCTATTATCTTGTTTTAAAGACATTATTTTTGAGACAGTTATTGTTTTTTTAATTTGGGTTGCAGTTCCAATTTTTCATTTTTAGGTCGATTCTAAGAACAAAATGATAACTCGAATATTATTTAATTTATTATTTTAATGTAGGAAATAGAAAGTAGTGCTAAAATCAATCTCAATCCTGAAGTTTTTGATCAACGGGCAATTTGAATCATAAGTTAAAAAAAGGACTAATTAAAATTGTGTGGCTGTTCTCGGTTGAGCCGGCTTCCATGGTGGATGGCTCGTCATCCTTCACACGTCCATTCCCGTGTGAGTGGAGTGAGCGAGGAGTCCTTCGGATTAGAACGGGGACCCCGAATTGGGGTTGGAAATCCCCGTTTGTCAATTTTTCATGAAACGAAGACCCCGAATCGGGGACCCTTCGGATTAGAACGGGGACCCCGAATTGGGGTTGGAAGTCCTCGTTCGTCGATTTTTTATGAAACGGGGATTTCGAACCCCGATTCGGTCACCTTCGGATTCAAACTTCCTGTTACAACATAATATATCAAATTTTAGATAATTTATAATGATTATTTTTTAGGCTCATTTTCGGCTCGATTAGGCTCGAGAGTTGGGCTCACTCGGCTTGAATAGGCTCGAGCCAAAATTTTTTGGAAAAAAACTCGACATGCTCGGCTCTAATAGGCTCGGCTCGAATAGCTCGGCAGGCTCGCTCGAGTCTGCTCGTTTGCCGGCTCTAGCGAGGACAATAATTTTAAATTTATTCATTTTAAGGTTCATACAATTATAAGATAATATTCCAAGAAGTTTCTTTAATTTTCGATACTCATTAAGATTTATTATAATTTTTTTTAATTGTAAAAAATTATTAAAATTATAAATATTATTAAAAAAAACTTCAAATGTTTCTAGATAAAATCTTTCAATATTAAAGATTAAACTTGCTAAATTGGTTTGATAAAAAGTTCAAAATTTATCCAACAAATTAGCTTTTAGAAAAAAATTCAAAAATGAAATTATTCGTGATTCTATCACTTTCTTGGGAGTTCGCGGTTGTGGTGTTTGGAAACATGAATAGTGGAGCCTCCGGGAAGGCTAAGATCGGGTGTAGGGCGGTGGGGGTTTTTCAGGGGGGCGGCGACGGCGAAGAGAACCGGGCCATTGCCGGAATTGCAAGGCAGCAACCTCGAGTTGACAATTTGGAGCAATTTAGAAATGAAGGTCTTTCTTTTGCCTTGAATCTTTATAATATTATGAAATAGGAAAATTTTAAATATTTGTAATTAGATTGGAAATATATTTTATTTTATTGATATTCATTTATTTATTTCAATCATTTGCCTATTTGATTTTGTAATATATTATTTTAAATATTTAAATCATGTCACCGGAAGTTTGAGAGAAAATTTAAATCAGAATTGATTTTTTTAAAAAAAATTAGACTTTTCGGACGTCCAAATAAGAGTTAATGTGTTTGTATCAGACGTATTGACCATTTGATAAAATAAATTATATTTTGAGAATTAATAAATTTAGCAAAATACCCTTAGTTGCAATGATTATTTTTAAGCAATGGAAATTAAGATTTTTAAATTTTAGTCACTAATAACTTAAGAAAGAATACTTAACCTTTATGATATATTATAATAATAAAACGAATATTAAATTATTTATGATAATAAATCAAACCCCTTTGGTTTAATTAGGAGTGAAAATTAATTCGATTTTAGTTTTGAAATTTCTTTTCTACCTTGGAACCGAGTATCTTATTTGGTTCTCGGTTGTACAAGCAAAAAAGTAAAACAAAATTGAACCGAACCAAACATAATTTATGAAATAAATTTAAATTAAATATGACTATTTGTCAATTGACACCTTAGATTTAGGGTTTATCAATTATCATCTCCAAGTTTAGATAGTTATCAACAGATACTTTATTGTAAATTTAAATTAATTAGACTTTTTTATAATTTAATTTCTATTTTTTTTAAATTATTATATATTCTCATTTAGGATGTTGAAAATATAATAAAAAAATTAAAAAAAAAACAAATCATAAAAGATAAATAATAACGAAAATTAATATTATATATTTGCTAATAGAATTTAAAATATTAATTAAAAATATAATCATATTTACATATGTTGATTGATATAACAAAAAATTTAATATGGTATTTGAAAATTTAAAATATCGATTAATATAATTAAAAGTTTATAATAAAATTATCCTGAATATTAATAATTAATAATAATTAAATAACAATAAAATTTTAAAATTTGTTTAGAAGTATTTAATCAATTGATGGCGGTCCATCCAAACTCGAAACCAAACCAGATACGTGACCAACTCTCCGATCTCCGAGCGCGAATCGAATCTCGAGCCAAATCGTCGACGGAGAATATGGCTCAATTTGACATCGGCGGTAAGATGAGCCGATTTCTGACGAACATCGCCAAGTACGCCGTTGATTCCACCATCAGAGACGCTCTCAAAGTCGTCACCGGTTGGTTTATTCTACTTTCCCTTTCTGCAATTATGATGGTGCAGATTTCGCTTCTCTTTGTTTTTTGTCTTCGATTTTCTTTCAGTTGAAGTTTTAGATTGTAGCGGCTCATTTAGATATCTTGGAGCGATATAACATCATGATGATTTAATTCCCATGAATCATGGTATGTTTGTTAAGTGTTTTATCGGCGACCTTACCCCGGAAATACAGGGAAATCAGAAAGGAGAAGAAATTTTCAATTCCATTAATGAGTTCTGTTGGTGAAGTCATAGAAAAAGGGATACAGTCTCAAAGATTTGATGTTCTCAGCTAAATCTATCATTTGAACTGTTGAATTTCATTCTTACGGGTGAAACTAGATAGAGTGCCCTATAATCGTTTATGATTATTATGGTCAAGTGTCGGAGTATTCTGAACTTTTCATGCGGTTTAAACGAGAAAAATGTTAATAATTCATTGGATATGCTTAGCTACCATTCTGTTTATTGGCATTGCAATCCAATAGTTCATCAACTTTTCTTGTGTAATTGATTTTACTTGGCACGTAAGCTGTAGTTCTGGATCAGACCATGGAACTTACTTCATCTATTATATCTCTTCTACTTTTTGTCATCCCAAATCTACTGCGCTACTCTTTTCACCCTTCTAAGACTTTTAACATTTCTCAATTCATAGATAGTGAAGCGTAATAGCTGATTTTCTGTTCGTCTTTGTGTTTTAGGTAGGAAGCAAGTGCAGGAGATTGTCAAAGAAGGATTCGAAGATCAACCCCATTCATCATCTCTGTATCAGGGTAAAACAGAACATCTCAACTTAATGATTGAGGAGATTCAAGCAACGATGGAGAAATCAAAAGGAGTAATCAACCACCATAATCAGCCCAACGCATCGGTGGCCACGACTGTGAAAAGGTCAAAATTTTCCAACGAAATACCGAATGAAGGGACAAATGGATCAGATCTAACAAAGAACAATCAGAAAAAGATTTTCATTCGATCCCGGCTGTAGAAAGTCATTAATCGACATAGCTGGTATGTAAAATCTGTTCTCTAATTTTATATTACGATACAATCATTTCTTCGGAAACACAAGGGATCTTATCTCTGTTCTTTTTTATATTTCTATGAATATTTTGTTGCATAATGTTCATATCTTTGGCTTAACTTTAATTACATGATGATCTATTTAGAGTTGCCTCCAAAAGACAAACAAAGATGAAATCTTATAACAGTTCATATAACTTACATGCAAATCAAATATACATATGAACAAAAAACCAAGAGTAGTTTCTATAATCTTCACATTCATGTACAAACAACCCAAAATTTGATTACTTTGCAGCTCAATCAATAGGATTTTCTGCATGCCGAGCTGCAAAAATGGCAGATTTTCTATACATTGCATCATTGTTTCTGAGAAAAATGGCAGATTGAATGTAGCTAATCTTAGTATTCTTACTTAAACTCTCAATCTGCATCTTTTACTTCGGCTTCAACATCGAGCACCGTTGTTGAAGTATCTTTCCCTACACACGCACGATTTTTTGATAACTTTTCTTGGAAATGCTTTATATCTGTCAGAAAATACGAAGAAATAGAGAGACCTTTCTTCGATCGGGAAAATGCCTGTCCGAAAGTGGTCGATTGGTTCAAAAACTTGACGGAATCCTTCACAAACTTGTCATCTACCACTGTCATCAATGTATATATACATCAGATTGAAAATTAAACTCTAATCAGCAAAAAAAAATTGTAAATTTTCTTGGAATAAATACTAATTCTAAGATATATTGCTGGAGCGAAAAAGGGACAAAATTAGGCAAAATGTGAAGAACTTTACAGTCATGTATTAAAAGATAGATTTACCAGAGAAAGGCTGAGTGCAATATGGGCACAATTGAACGCCTTTGTTTAGAGATGATCTGTAAAAATTAAACTAAGAAGGTGAAAATCGAAAATAGATGAATCGTTTCGATGCGATTAAATCTCACTTGAAAACCTGAAAGTCGTTTCCGCAATTCGGGCACTGCACTCGCAAAAAAACCCAACGAAATTTAGAAGTCGCGCGTTGACACTAATTCAACTCTTTTCAACTTATTTATATCGGAATTGCCATTAAAACGGCGCAAAGTAAGCATATAGTAGAAAATACCATCGTAAATAAGCTTGCAGATTTCAACATGACCCGAATTCTATCAGAACCAAACCAGTTAAGCTGGCTTATATCTATAAATTCATCTTAGCTAGAGTGGTAAAATTTGACGTTTTTATTTCAATCTTTATAATAGACTTACCCGGAAGAGTTTTTCTGCGCAAATGTAGCGTCTTACATGATATATTCGTTTCTTGGATATCGTTCGGTCTCTGAGATGAGCCAAAAACACAAATTATACAAAACATGAGGATTTATTTCGCATCCCATCTTAGCATTCAAATTCATAATTTCACTTGAAACATTATTCGAAGCATAGAACAACTTCACAATGATAATCGAAAAAAAGGGATCGATAAGATTTACAGATTGCACGAATGATAAAGAAAAATGAAGAAGACTTACAGAGCCTACAACGATGTCTCGTCCTGCCCACCAAATGAAAGCACCCAAACCAACAATGGGTACAAGAAATGCCACAAGCTGGACAATGACACACAGTAAGTTCATTAGAGCCAAACCCAGAACAGAATCGAGCAAGCAAAGCAAAAGATTCAAGAACTTCAATCTGAATCGTTCTTGTTCTAACCCTAATTACAATTTCTGAGATAGCAAAGACATCTAAGCTTGAAAACTTTATCGGAATTTCATACCCAAATAGAAACAATCGCATCCAAAATCCATCCAAGCTGCCCAGTGACTGAAAGATAGGTCAATCCAGCAGCTACAGAAATATTTCCCAGAAGCCTACCAGTAGCGCCGGTGTCTTTACCGCCGCCGCCAGTCGGCCCCAAACCCTGATTAAACCTCGCCAAGAGTACCCTTCTCTTCCGCTTCAACCCTTCATCTTTCCCCAGAATTCCGCCTTTATCCCAACCCACTTCCATGAACGACCATTTCTCCCTGTAGGCCCTCGTACGGAGTCTGCTCGAAGCGATTTTCAAGGCCGGTAGGGAAGTACCCTCGAAGGGTTTTCTGCATTTTTGTTCGTGAAGGACGTTATAGGAAGAGAATTTGATCGAGATTTGTACAAGCGTAGCCATTTGCAGAAGAGCTGAAGCAAGCTCTAGACGAAATCAGCTTCCTAAATCCAATAGTAATTCTTTATCAGACAAGACACCTGAAATCACTAACAATTTAATTACTTAGTTACTATAATGTTTTGGCCGAGGACATTGGACATAAATTCAACCTTCTATTAAAAATATTCTATTTTTCTGGCTAATATATCTACGAGAATTATCCGGAAGATGTACACAGTCAACCAGCTCCGACAATATCTTACATCTATAATATCCGTTGGATCCCACTCTCTCCCGAATCTTTTGATCTCAGCCTTTAGATTCCAAGTGTTTTTATCTCAAAAGGTAATTCAGGTTTGCTTTACTATTCATTTAGCTTCTAATTACGTTGTCTAATGGTGCTTAGTTTTTTAGATTATGCTTTCAATTTATGTTTGCTGGGAAACTTAGTACCATAATGTTTAAATTGGTAAGATATGATCAATTAAAGAATATTAACACCATGATATATTATCTATACATAGTGTCGGCAACACTTGCTCCACATGATGCTAGGAGTGAAGACGGATTAATCCAGTTTAATCTTAAAATAGGACTGGAATCGGAATTCACGGTTTTGATTTTTGGAACTGGCAGTGGAACTAATAGTTCTGGTTCTGTTACAATTTTAACTGATTTTTATTTTATATTTATGTCAAATTTTAAGTAATTGAATAAGTTTATAACCAATTTTAATATTTATATCGAAATTCATTAGATTTTAAGTGGAGTTTTACTCAATTTTGGAACTTTTTTTACTCATAGTCTCGATTCTAATTTCACGATTTTTTACTCATAAATCACGATTTTCTAAAAATTAAAATAAAAATCAAATTAATAGTAACTATTTTAGTCGGATTTATAATTCTAATTTAGTTTTGTCCACCTCTACCTGCCGCCACACCATGACATGTTCCCGTGACCGGTTTTCAGCCCCGGACCTTTCTCTTCTAATTGACGACCAACCAATGAACCCTGTCGATGGTGTGGGAGTGTTGAGGTAGTTGTTCGTCGGGTGAATTGAAATTACGATATGGTCTATTATTAACCTAACAACATGGATGAATTAGACCTAATGTGCCTCATATATATACGTATCTCTTTGCTTGAGACGTCACAATTAAATTAATAATCTTATTTTCTTTGAGGTCACCCATATGCATTATTATTATTATATTATCTAAGTTGGAAATAATAAGCGTTTCCTTGCCTGAGTTTTGTCGGTGATCAAGAGCACCGACGAGGTCAGCCTCGCCTGAGTTTTCAAGCTAACTGTTCCTTCATGTCCTTCTCAGTTCATAAAATAACCTAGCTAATCGTGTTCAACGTTTCGTGACACTACCCTTTCCTATATTAATGACTCCATTTTCGAATTATAAAACAGATTTAGAACTCAGATTAATGGCTCCATTTTTTACAGCACGCAGAGTGCAAAGAGACGAAGGAGACCGCGTGGAAAAGCTTTAAATGAACTCGTTATTCCATCCTCCTCTCTCATCTCTTCCTCGTTGTCATCCTGGGAGCCCTAATTCTCTCAGCTTTTTTTCCGGTAAATCCTCCTTTATTTCCACCTTTTCCGTCGCTGTTTTCCGACTTCCGACGAGTTTTCTGCACCTCAGCAACGGCTTTTTCATGGCTAGTTTCAGTGACAGTGAGCCTTGACTGCTGCGTTTCTTACGCTTTCTATTTTGTCTCGAGGAACCCAGTTTTAAAACGCCATTGAAATGGGGAAGACAGGCTCTTCGACCAGAGACTGGGCTCAGATTTACGCCATCTACGGCGTGGATCAGTGGCAAACTGTAATCTTCCTTCTACTCCACGCACTTCTCTTCGCCTTCTTAGCCGTCGTCTTTCTCCTCTATTTCAACCCTATTTCCTCCTTTCTTCACCGTCTCTTTCTCTTCACCTCACTGCCGGTCTGGACAGCCCGATTATTAGTTGGCCTCACCGGCTTCGTCACGGCCATATCCGCCGTCTGCCTCATCGCCGCCGCCGGTAACTTCCTCTACTCCTCCCTCCCTCTCCGCTACGACATGGCGGTTCAAATGATCAATGAAGTTCACGACTGGTCGACGGTCAAACACGCACTCGACTTGGGCTGCGGACGGGGGATTCTCCTGAACGCCGTCGCAACCCAGCTGAAGAAGTCCGGCAGCCCGGGCCGGGTGGTGGGTTTGGACCGGTCGAAAAGAACCACTCTGTCAACTCTCCGGACCGCGAAACTTGTAGGGGTGGAGGAATACGTCACTTGCCGGGATGGTGACGTCAGGAGATTGCCGTTCGGGGATAACTACTTCGACGTGGTGGTATCGGGTGTTTTCCTCCACACGGTGGGGAAGGAGCACGGGCACCGGACGGCGGCGGCGGCGGCGGAGAGGATGAGAGTGGTGGGGGAGGTGGCGAGGGTTTTGAAGCCCGGTGGAGTCGGAGTGGTGTGGGACCTACTACACGTGCATGAGCACGTGAGGAGGCTGAGAGAATTGAAGATGGAGGAGATTAGAGTGTCGGAACCTGTAACCGCCTTCATGGTCAGCAGCCACATCGTCTCCTTCCGGAAGCCTAGTCAGCATTTGGTGGGGTCCGCAGATGTCAGACTGGATTGGAGATGATGACGTGGAATTTGAAAGAAATTCCCCTGTTTGATTTATACTTTTATTATTAATCGAATCAACCGACGCGAAAAAATGTTCTCCGTCGAGTTTTACGAGCATGCTAGTTTTATCATTTTATTGTATCCTCTTAAAATACAAGTTAACGTCGACTAAAATTATATTATATATCTTCAAATACCCGATACACAGTGTTGGATTATGAAGTCGTTGCATTCCCTCTACCGAAGATGGCGCTGTCGAAGAATTTAGAGCGACGATGAAATAGTGATGTGTATCGTGAATAAAACATTATTGTCGTATTCGTTGAGACAAATATATTGCGTGACACGTTTTTGAAATTTTCTTTTATTCGAGGCGCTAAGCATGTAAAATAGTAGAATTAAGATAGATATTGAGAGGGATTGATTTTCTCGGAATGAATTTTTAAAATTTTGGGACGAAGTGATTTTAGTATTAAATGTAGTTTACTAATTTAGGACTATGGTATATAGGACTAGGGTATCATGTATTTATTAATTTACTAATTTAGTTTGCATGATAAGAAGATCATTAGAAATATGATAGGCAAAACCAGATCGGAACCGTAAATTGGATCAGAATCGCCAGTTTTAATCTAGTCTTTGTTCTAAATTTTAAAAATCGTGACTTATAGGCCGATGCCGATATTTAGGAGTAGAAAATCGTGAAACCAAAACCAGGATCATAAGTCAACAAAGTTCTAAAATCGAGTAAAATCTGACTCAAACTCTAATGAAATCTGATAAAAATCATAAAATTAATGATAAACTCGCACAATTACTTAAAATTCGACTTAAATATAATAAAAATATATATATATTGTTATTATATTTGAATTTTTTTAATATAAAATAAAATCGAGTTAAAATAAGAACAGAACTGGAATTGTTAGTTCTAATGTCGATTCCAAAAATATGGGTCAGCTTGCGCACCCAAATTAGATTAGAAGTTAATCAATCATCAATAGCAAGATAATATTCCTTTCCCACCCATTTATTGAGATATAATTTCTAATTTTACAATCATTTTTCTTCCCTCGTTCACGTTTTATATCTTTGTAATTAAAATTTAAAACAATGTCACTATCATATCTGGTTCGAAATTGATAGAGTCACGTTATAACGAGTACGACAAATATGAAATAGTCTCTCTCTTCTAATCTAGGGTTCTTGAAGAGATCTTTAACCAAGCAACCTGATCATATACAAACTGTTATAAATCATGTCTAGGTTTATATATTCAAAGGGGGAATAAAAAAGTTCTATACAAAAAACGGTGGTCGAGCTTAGAACTCGTCGGAGAACAAGCTAAGTGGCCGGCAATGGATGTCGGAATGCCACTTACTCCGGCGATGGGTTGAAGAAACCGGTGGTCCAGTGCACCGAAACAACCAGCCTCCATTTTTGGAAGCTGAAACTTCATCGGAGATGGTATGTTTCCGATCAGTCATCCATGGAGTCTTTACCTTCCTGTTTGAGTTGTTCTTCTTGTAAATTGCAGCACCCGGTTGGTTTTGATTCCTTTAGGCGGTTTACCGCCGAAGAATACAAGTGTTTTTTGACGCCGACTTTCTCGTTATTCCAGCCGGAGGAACACACCGGCTTATCAGCTAGTCGAATGACATCATTGCATGCGTAAGACATCATCTTTAATTAATAACCAAATTAAATGGTTTTCTTTGTAAAAATCATTAAATATAAAAGAAAAAATAAAATAGAATATGCTAGTAACCGATGGAATTAAGACGCTAATGCTAGCGTTGAAGCCAAGTCATTGAAATTAGCTTCCACGTTTGAAAGTGTCCACGTGTCATAAAGTTTGGCAAGACCACAAAAGTCAAAGTCGACAGCTGTCAGACAGGGAGATGATTACTGTTCGTTGATGTTGAGCAAGAACCAACACCTAGTACTTTATTTTTGTAGTTGACCAGTAATGGATGGACACGTGGTAACATTCTGTTTTAATTGGTCAAGCAAATCATAAGATTTTCTATGGTTGAGAGTAAATGACGTATTTACCCCTCCAAACTTTCAAGTTTAGGAATCCAATAATTGCGTGAGGTTAAGCTAAGCTAACTAATTCCAACGATTCACACAATCGGCCACCGTCGACGGCCATCACCGCCGCCAACCAAATGCGTTAAACTGGTTACTGAACCGGAGTCCGAAGGGATCCACCGAGTTCTGTGGATTCTGATTCAGAAACCCGTTTGAGTTCTGATAAACGCCGGACTGAGTTTTCAGCCCACTCTGAACTTCCTCTTCAACTGATTTCCATAACTTCGCCGGCGAAGTTTTGGGCTCACCGATCGCCGGGATCGATGAAGGGTGTATTCCGTTGTGATTGTAACTTGTAACGCCCTGACTTTGACTGATCGGAGTAAGTTCTGATGAGAAGTTTATTGCGGCGAGACTTGCCCAGTCAAAGTTCCCGGAGTTCAGACGCTGAAAGTTGGCCGGCTTCTGCTCATGCTGTAACATTCTTACGGAATTCACCTGCGGCAAGGAGAAGATCCGGTCGTTTATCTCCGGTAACGACTCCAGTACGTCGTCCAGGTGAGAGGACGACGAACACGTCGAGGCGTTGCTGTGTTCTAGGCTCGATAAGCTAGTCGCCGGCTTCTGTGAACAAGAGTTTTTCTTGTAGATCCGGCATAAAACCCAGTCATCGAGCTGAACCCATAAACGAAAAGCTTTTAAAACTCGTGATTTCGATGATAATTGTCGTAGTAAAGATCTGATATTACCTTAGAACTTCCTGTTCTCCGGCACGACTCGATCAGGCGATACTCATGCATGATCCAGTTCGTCTTTGTTCCTTTCGGAGCTTTTCCGACGTAAAAGACGAGAGATTTTTTTATGCCGACTTTCCGTCCCTCCGTCGTGATAATTTTGTCAGTTCCGGTGGCTTTCCAGTACCCAGACCCTGCAACTCTGTTCGGCCGGGATCCATTAGGGTATTTTCTATCTCTCGGAGTGAAAAAATACCATTCTTTCTCTCCAAATATCGCTTTACCTGCAAATTGCCACCGCCGGCGGTTACTCCAATTCCTACGATAGAATTAAATATAAATCATTTTTCTAATAGGGCAAAGATTCTTACTGGGTAGAACCCACGGATCGAACTTGTACAAGTCGATTTCTGCGATGATTTTCAGGCTGAAATGATGGCCGTCGACTTTCCGGCAAAGATACTGAACCAGAAGCTCCTCGTCGGTCGGGTAAAACCGGAATCCCGGCGGTAAACTCAGCTCGGCAATCGGATCTTTTTCCGGTACACCCATATTCCAAGCGTATAACAAAAAAGAAGATACAAGTTTAAAATTCTAAATATTGAATTCACTATTTCTCGTTTCAAACCGGTTGGCAAGGGGAGGGACGGTTTAAATAGAAGAGAGGAGAATCATGCATGAACCGTTGGATTAACGCCACGTAGTAAACGGAGGTGGAGATCATCAGGCGGCCGACCTTATCTGGATCTGGCTCCTGATCAAGAGATGCTGGACAGGTGTCGAGCTGTGAAGATAACTTCCGGAAAGTGTTCATAAAGTCGTGGAGAAAAATAAAAATGATTTATTAGTTTTTTCCACGTCGGCAAAGACAAATCAACGCGTGCCACATTACACTTCTGAGGGAGTTTTTGAGTTAGGCCTGTAGATAAGAGAAAACAGAGCACACGTCGGATTATTTATGGTTTAACCTAATTTATCGTTGTCTATCCTCTCACCTTCACAAACACATATAATATAGTTAAACTTAGTAACTACTATGTAATCAATTTCGTCGTATTTGGGGTTCCGCGGATAGTCAACTAATTGTGTGATTATAAAATGGTGGGATGATTATCTCGTTTAAAACCGTACGTACACTCAACATTGCACGTATATTGCCTAGGATTTAGGTCTCTTTAATTACAATAAAATGATCAAATTTTGACTCGTTTTGAGTTGAAAGGAACTCTCGAGTGATCAAAAGATACATGTAGAACGGGATGGATAGTATCGACTTTAGAAACATTGACGGGTAAGAATTACACGCAGAGAAAGTCGATGATATCATCGATATTACAATTTGTTGGGTCGAAGTTTTATAATAAATAAATATGTATTAAATCGTATAATTTTCTCAACTACTTTGATTTTATTATATTTATGATAATTTTCTTCTATAAAATATAAGAAAAATAATATTATTTTAAACAATAGTTGCTACAACCAATCATTGAATAGTTAATTATTGGTTCGACATTCCGCAATCATTTAATAGTTATTTGAGCTATTGATGTGATGATTCTATGGTCCTCGATTTATTTGATGAATTATTTAATTATTATGAAAATTTTCAATAAGGGTTTCTAATGCCTAGGTTTTTATCCTATATTTCTACATTTTGATTATAAATAATGTTATATTTAGTTTTTATTATATATTATATCATATACACTCAGTGATATAAAAAAATCTGGCTCGAGTCGGCCGGCTCGTCGAGCCTGCCGAGCCAAACGAGCCGAGCCTGTCGAGTCTATTCGAGCCGGCTCGTTCGAGCTTTTTTCAAAAAAATTTGGCTTGAGCCGGCTCGCGAGCCTCGAGCCAGTTGAGCTGAGCCAGACGAGCCCAACATAGAAATTTTGTTTTCGTATACTGAAGTTTTATAGCTTTCCGTACAATGTAATTTTAAATTTTGATAAAAATTTGATGGCTATTGCTTTGTTCAATCCAAAAAAAAAATTGCATGATAACGTTTGTATGTAGTGCTTTCATTATGCCAAAGAAATACGAAAACTATAGTATCGAATAAAAATTTTTGTTTTCAGTGTATAATACACTGACGTATAAAATAATTATTAATTTAATTAAAATATAATTATTTTAATATAAAAAAATAAATATAAAATTATTTTTTAATGTAATTACATGTTCCACGATGTTTTCGAGTGATCTCATCTTCAAGTAATCCAAATTGAGTATTAAATTGCCTTGTTTTAAATCGAGTGTTTAAAATTAAAGTTTTAAATTCAACTTTAAAACTTGAATTCAATCTTGATCAACCTTTTATGCATTTTTAAGGAATTTTTAATACGTTTAAATATATTATTAATGATTTTCAATTAGGTCTTAGTTAATAATTCGGTTTGGTTCGGTTCGGTTCGGTTTATTTGATAGGAAGATGCACTAAAACCGTTATTGTTTTTATCGTACGATTTTAACTTTGGTTTCGTCAACAATCTCCTTTCTTGTTTTCCCCTTTTTAATGGCTTCCCGCTGCGTGGAGAGAAAGAAGGAGAATACGCCGCTGCCGTCATCACCCGCCGCCCGAGCCTAGCTCCATCGCCAGTGAGTCTCTCTCTCTCTCTATATCTCTATCTATTCCTCTACGATTCTTCGATCGCCCTATTTCTTCTATTTCAGATGGCTTCACTCCGCGAGTAGAGAGAACATTTTGATTCGTCGCCTACTGTTTTTTGTTTACAATCAAGGTTTCGATTCAATCTTTGCGTTAAATTTTTCACTTTTTTGGAATTACAACGTCTTAATATATCTCATCTCTCTGATTTCATTTTTTTATAAAAAAATTCATTTTTGTTTTTGAACCAGCTCGTGTTATGGTTCTATTTCGATCTCCACAGCATATTATATCTCATTTTATTTTACGCGACCTGATGCGTCAGGTTTGATCTCATTATTGTTGCTCTTTAACTGGGTATGCATTCTAGATCTTGGTTGTTCAATATTATGTGATCTGGAAAGAAATATTGTGCATTTTTTTAGAATGTTGGAATTTTGAGTTTATTTTGGCGGTTGGCAGCTTGTTGTGGATGAGAAAAAGGCCAGAAGCTTTTGCATAGTATTAATATCATTGACCTAGTTTAACGGAATGAATGATTGAAGCGATTTTTAAACTAGAATTTTTTGTGAGAGAGGAAGACTTTGAGGACCAAAAACACAAATTCAACGATCGAGGCATATCTTATAGTTTTCTCATAAACGACTTATGTCTATGGTGATAAGTACGCAGCAGTTTGCAAGTCCATAATTGTTGATAATGATGGTTCACCCGGATTCTAATTATATCCTTCTCCTCTGACCATTATTCAATATTCCAACTTACAATTTTATTTTGTTTATTTGACTCCACCCTTTTTTTTCAAATGGATGCATATTTATGTTTCAATTTCTTTGTAGGTACTGACCTCTACAATGGATGTGAAACCTAAAAGAAGAACAGTGATAGAGAATGGGGAATCTCCAGAGGATTCAGTCCTTGCAACTCTAATAAGTAATGGTGATGATTTGGGTCCACTTGTCAGGCATGCTTTTGAAATGGGGCGACCAGAAGCTCTCTTTCATCAGCTGAGGAGCGTTGTGAAAAAGAAAGAAGTTGAAATTGAAGAGCTGTGCAAGACCCACTATGAGAAGTTCATCCTTGCAGTAGATGAGCTTCGAGGCGTGTTGGTTGACGCTGAAGAACTTAAGGGTGAGCTCTCAAGTGACAACTTCAAGTTGCAGGAGGTTGGGAGTGCTCTCTTGGTAAAACTAGAAGAGCTTGTTGAATCTTACTCTATAAAGAAAAATGTGGCTGAAGCCATCAAAATGTCCAAGAAATGCGTGCAAGTGTTAGATCTTTGTGTCAAGTGTAACAATCACATTTCTAATGGCGATTTTTACCCTGCATTGAAGACGATGGATCTGATAGAGAAGAACCATATACATTACATCCCTGTGAAGGCTTTAAGACTGGTCATTGAAAAGAGAATTCCAGTTATAAAATTGCACATTGAGAAAAGAGTATTGAGTCAGTTTAATGAGTGGCTAGTTCATGTTAGGAGTTCTGCAAAAAATATAGGACAAACAGCAATAGGCCATGCTGCATCAGCAAGACAAAGAGACGAGGAAATGCTAGAACGCCAGAGGAAAGCAGAGGAGCAGAATGGTTCAGGTCTTGGAAATTTTGCATACACTTTAGAAGTTGAAGAAATTGATGAAGATTCTATTCTGAAATTCGATTTGACACCTCTTTATCGAGCTTATCACATTCACACCTGCCTTGGGATCCGAGAGCAGTTTCATGACTACTATTACAAGAACAGATTGTTACAACTTAATTCAGACTTGCAAATTTCTTCTTCGCAGCCTTTCGTTGAGTACTATCAGACATTTTTTGCCCAAATTGCTGGATACTTTATTGTTGAAGATAGAGTGCTTCGAACTGCCAGTGGACTTCTGTCAAATGAACAAGTTGAAACGATGTTGGAGACAGCAGTATCTAAGATGACGACAATGTTAGAGGAACAATTTTCATATATGGACTCTGCAACCCATCTTCTACTGGTAAAGGATTATGTTACTCTTCTTTCGTCTACTCTTAGACAATATGGATATGAAGTAGGTCCTGTTCTTGAGGCTCTTGACAAAAGCCTGGACAAGTATCATGAACTTCTATTTGGAGAATGTAGACAACAAATTATAAACGCTCTTTCTAATGACACCTACGAACAGTTGGTGATGAAAAAAGAAACCGATTATGAGAGCACTGTCCTCTCTTTTAATCTCCAGACTTCAGATATCATGCCTGCTTTCCCTTATATAGCACCATTCTCCTCCATGGTACCTGATGTTTGCCGCATTGTCAGATCCTTTATCAAAGGCTCTGTAGACTACTTAACTTACGGTGTGCATTCTAATCTCTTTGATGTTGTAAAGAAGTACCTAGACGAGCTTCTGATCGACGTGTTGAATGAAATCATACTTCACACTATCCACAATGGCACTATTGGAGTTTCCCAAGCCATGCAAATCGCTGCTAACTTAACTGTTCTGGAAAGAGCTTGTAATTTTTTTATTCGACATGCAGCCCAATTGTGCGGATTCCCTGTTCGAGCAGTTGAGAAACCCCAAATCAGTTTGACTGCCAAGGTTGTTCTTAATACTTCAAGGGATGAAGCTTATCTTGCCTTGCTGAATTTGGTAAATGCTAAGTTAGATGAGTTTATGTCACTTACAGAGAATATTAGTTGGACCAGCGAGGAGATTGTCCCAAATGTTAACGACTATATTAACGAAGTGCTTATTTATCTTGACACTCTTTTGTCCACTGCCCAGCAAATTTTACCTCTTGATGCTTTGTACAAAGTTGGGAGTGGAGCTTTGGACCATATATCGAACAGCATTGTTGCAGCCTTTCTTAGTGAAAATGTGAAGAGGTTTAATGCGAATGCAGTGATGGGCATCAACAACGATCTCAAAACTCTCGAAGCTTTTGCAGATGAGAGGTTTCAAAGCACTGGATTGAGTGATATTTACAAGGGTGGTAGTTTTAGGAGCTGTTTAATCGAAGCTCGACAATTGATAAACCTTTTGCTGAGTAGTCAACCTGAGAATTTCATGAATCCTGTTATAAGAGAGAAAAACTATGGAATGCTGGATTACAAGAAGGTAGCTAGTATTTGTGAGAAGTACAAGGATGCTCCTGATGGGATATTTGGAAGTCTTGCCAGTAGAAATACGAAGCAAAGTACTCGAAAGAAGTCAATGGACTTGCTGAAGAAGAGACTCAAGGATTTCAACTGAGAGTAGCAGTAGTACGGTTTGTCTTCTCATTTTTATTGAAGCTTTCTATATATATATTTATGGTCTGTGCTAGTTAGGATGATATTCTTTCGACTTGCTGCTAAATTATTTATAAATAAAATTATTATTTGTGGTCTCATGATGATAACGCTTCTTTAAACATTACAATTATCTGTAAGACATCTATGAATTTGATCAAAACACCAAACTTGTAAGCAAAAAACATGTGGCTGAGGTTTGAACAATTTAATTTCAAAGTTGGTGCTGTTGGTTTGAGTAGAGGAGCTTGTATCTTAATTTTGCACAGATGTCTAGGCTTTAATTGCAGAGCTGCAATTTGATATGCATTTTGAATGTTAGCAAGGGTCGAGATTTATCTTGAAGCTTGATTAATGTAATGAAATTGGCAGAACTAGTCTACTCGGATTGGTTGTTTTTTACTGCATATTCCATGTCATTCAAGTAGACCCTACTTGGAATTTGTTCATTTCTCTTTGATCCATATTCTATTGATGTTAAGATGTTAGAGATGTCTGATTTAATCTCTCAACTAGATTTTCTCTCATTATGATTTTTCTATCGGACCCTTATAAAAGATATCTCACGGCATCGGAGGACTCTGACTTCACGAGCTAAATTTTTTTTAATCTGACTAATTACTGCGATTCTATCACACATAATATTGATTGTGGGGCAAGTTTTCAAAATTAGTCAACGGCAATCAAATTAAGAAAGTCAAAGTCAACTAAGTTAGTCAAACATGAAGATACACGTAAATTAATAGTAGCCAGTCTTCAAAATTCAAAACCAAACCACATATCTTGAAACCCTAAAACCAGCACGAGTTTCAGGGCCTATTTCTTAATCAAACCGATCCTGGTGAGAAGCATCCCAAACAAAGCAGCAATTGGAGTGCCTTTCCCGTTCAGACCCACGAGCTTAATTGCCAGAAACTCTCTGACAGCGCAAACCTCCGTCGCTTGAACATGGGAAGGTTTCATCTGGCCTGTACTGTGACCCAATGTACATACCTCAATTGATGCGGCAACTCCAAACGATAAGCCAAATGGCTAATGCGTTCAATAATTCTAAAAGGCTCAATATATCTCGGAACTAACTTCCCTTTGACTTTGAATCGGCTGACGTCTTTTCTTGGTCTGACTTTCAAAAATACAAAATCTTCAACATCGAATTCTACTTCGCACCTCAACAAATCTACATAACTCTTTTGGTGACTTTGAACAGTTCTCCGTCTTTCTTTAATGGTCTGAACTTTAGCTGTAGTTTCCTGGATTATTTCGGGACCAAGAGATGCACGCTCTTCAGGTTCAGGCCAACAAAGAAGAGATCTGCATGGTCTGCCATACAGAGCTTCGTAAGGAGAAATTCCTATACTCGCTTGATAGTTGTTATTATAAACAAATTCCACCAATGACAAATGGCTAATCCAGCTATAACCAAAATCCAAAATAAAATATCGCAACATGTCTTTAAGAATTTGAATAGTGGCCGAAAATCACCTAACGGCAGAGTCGTCCGACGGGCGGTGGTGGTCGATCTAACAGGTCGAATCTACTAGGTTGACCTAGTGGGCTGACTTAGTGGAATTAATTCATTTAGTCGATCCATTGGGCAACTCAGCGAACTAACTTGTTGGGAAGACCAATGAGTCAACCCGATGGACCGGCTTGATTGACTGGTCAACCAGTTAATCGTTGACCTTGACCGGTCAATTGTTGACTAGTCAACGGTCAACATTGACCAGAAAAAAGAAAATAATAATAATAATAATAATAAATAATAAATAATAATATATAATTAATTAAATTAAATTAAAACAGAATTAAATCAAATTAATTTAATTTAATTTGATTTAATTAAAATATAATTAAATTCAATTAAATTCAATTAAAACAGAATTAAATTAAATTAAATTAATTTGATTTGATTTAATTAAAATAGAATTAAATTCAATTCAATTAAATTGAAATAAAATAAAATTAAATTAAATTAGATTAAATAAAATATAATTTTAATTTACATTACATGTAAATTAATTTCTATAGATCATTGAAGGATTCTCTAATTCAACATAAATCGAGATTTAATATTATCGATTTCAACCTAACGTTTACAAGAAATTAAAAGATATGAATTTTTATATTAATATTATTTTGAAATGTTTAATTACATTTATATTATTATTATTGTTGTTACAATTTATTGTTATTGAGCATATGCATTGCACATTCATCATTGAACATGAGTGAGTTATCGTGCACAAATGGTTAATAGAGACGGCTAAACTTGCCCTTAGGTTTCGAATCCCTAAACCGGATCCGGGTTTTTATGGTTGTCACCACCTTAGAGTAGATGTATACACATTATTTACACTGCATCTCATTGTGCATTTACATTATGGTTGCCACCACCTTAGAGTTAAAGTATATACATCAATTGCATTGCACTTCAAGGTGCATTTATATATTTATGGATTGTTTAAAATCTTGTTTATACATATTTTAACATAATGTTATTTACTTATGATTTAATAATAATAAAAATAAATAAATCCCTACTAAGAGTAGTTACTCACCCTTTTGGCTAAGATCATTTCCGGATAAGGCCTAGTAAGACTTATATTGGAGTTTAAATTCTCTTATTTGTATTTGAAAAATTTGAACGAAGTATTATTTTAAATTGTACAATTTCTCGTGTATATTATTGGGTTGAAACATTTTATGTATGCTATCCGACTATTTAGATTAAATGTTTGGACTTGCTTGAAATTTTAAGACTTCCGCTGAATACCCGAGCCTCAGGCTCAGTGGTCGAGTTCCTTCGAGAATCGAGCCATTGGGTCTGACGTCTGTCTATATCTGGTTTCGGGTCGTGACAAGAACACTTAGAAGAAGAACTAGTAGTGCGTAGATAAAGTTTAGAATGTTGGGTTTTAGACCGGCCATCCAATATGTTATTGCGAGGAAAATGGTGGGAAAAATGAGCTCCATGGGAAGATCCGCCGTGATTCTCGACATGAAGTAGGACGAAAGCCGGTACATCCCGGAAGATCTCTCTTTCTGGAGAATCATTCTTTCTTGAGGAAACGTGAACATGGCTTGAAATAGTGGGAAGAATCCCCAGAATCCTGAGTAGAAGAAGAGCAGCCCAAAAATTCAAAAAAGGGTTTTCAAAAACAGTTTTCTTTGGTTGAAATGAACTAATGATTCGCAGTTTAACCTGATCTTGTAAATGGGAAACATTTGATTGCCACCATAGAAGTCCAGTGAGGAGAGCCACGACTAAAACTTGACCAATTTTGAGTTTAGAAAATGACTCGTCCCTTCTCTCTTTAATCCCTCTTCTGAGAAGCACAGAAAATTGTTGACACCACGTTGTCGCCCACCGACCAAGTTCTAGTCTTCTTCCCATCTTCCAAGCTTTCATCTTTCGTTTCCTGGAGCTCCACCTTCAGACTTTGATCAATGTTTGTTTGTACGCTGAAACTAAAACCTGCTTGGTCGTGGTTTGATCGTCGTTTGAATCACCCATTGACACACCTGAAAAACAAAGCATCTGCTCACATTCCACCTTCATCGTAGTAGCTTATCGAATCTCTAGAGTCATAGTAGCACGTTTAAAGTGTTTTATTCAAATAGAGAGAAATTTAGGTGACATCTCGACTCGATTTGGTCTTTACCCATAAAGTATTCTTGAGCAAAGAGCTCGAAGATACTGTCAAATTTAAGACTTTATTTATGCAGTTTAGTGGATTCTCTTCTAAGTTAGATTGTTCTTCCCGGTCTTTCTGTCAGCTTCTTTAAACAAATAAGCCTGTTTTTATTATAATCATTCAATACTGCATGTCTTCTTGGCGTAGAAAACTGATTTGCCAGAGAGTATAGCGGGCTAATATACAGAAATTAGAGACAGTGAGCGACCAAAAAAACTCATAATTCTCCTGGCAATGAACGAGAACCAGAGTGTCAAATTAGATCAGTAAATAAAATCAAAAGCAGCGTACTATATTTGCGAGATCGAGCATAAAATCAGCTGGATTCATGCGACAGAGGGAGTATATCCAATTCCAGAAAAATAATCCATTGCTTCACGTCCTTTTCCATAGTACAAAGGGTTTCCTTCCGAAAGCAATAAAAATTTATGAAACATGTAAAAGAGTCTGCTTGAGGGTTGATGAATAGTCATCACGATCGTTCTTCCGCCATTGGCGAGCTCCCAAAGAGACGATACGATTCTTTGAGCAGTCGTCGAATCAAGCCCAGACGTGGGTTCATCAAGAAAAAGAAGACTAGGGTTTATCAGCATTTCTTGCCCTATGTTAACCGATAGTTCTGATCTAATTTACATTTTCAATCTAGTTTTGCCTAACACTCTCTCCCGATCTCTCTCTACTTTGTTACAATTATCTATAAGTTATTTATTACCATAATCAAGAGACTCTAAATGGGCCTCAGTTTGCTCTCCGAAATCCAAGCCCAATAATCAAACTATCAGGGACAGCGCTAAATGGGAATAAAAGCAAAACCAGAACAGAATTGAAGTATAGTCCGGTGCAGGTTCTGGGAGTAACCCGCAACCAAACACTCGCCTGCCCAGTCAATTAAGGTCAGATCATAAGTCGTTCTTCGTTTCACCGCTCGGCCTTACACCTTCGTCCATATCGGGGCACATTTTTCTAACTCTGCCAATATTCCGGAGACTCTTTTTTTATAATTAAATAATAATTAATACAAAATATGAAATGTCAGAGGTCTTATCTCATGTCACGTGATACGTACGGACAGCGTGACTCGAAATGTTTGCCTTGTATGTCAGCCAATTGTCGACATTCCAACATAATGTTGTTTTTTGTTATTTGAAATAATTAATCAGAAAAACAAATATTAATATATTAAATTTCTTCCTACTAAAACTCTATAAAACGAGGGGATCCGCCATTGTCAAACCTCGAAGCTGGATTTGGCATGGCTGTGAACCACCACCTGGCGCGTGAGCTCTCCGACCTCTGTCTCGGCAAGCCGGCGCTAAGGCCGCTGTCTCTTTCGGCCACCGTCGCGGACGCCTTGACATTGCTGAAGATCTCCGGCGAAGCTTTCGTCAGTGTTTGGGACTGTCGTAATTCTTCACGAGAGACAGACGGCGATGGCTCCGATTGCCGTTGCGTCGGTAAAATTTTGATGGTTGATGTGATTTGCTTTCTCTGCGACGACGAGAACCTGGTTTCTCCGTCTTCTGCTCTGCTAGCTCCGGTGTCTCAGATCTTGCCCAAAGTTCCTGGGCTTGTCGCTCATCTAGAACCTTCTGCTAGGTACGATTGTTCCTCCATTTTTGTTTTCTTAGAGCTTCATTATAGTGTAGCTCTTCAGGGTAGTTGATTTTCATCTGGGTTTTTGCTCTGGATCACTGGAGTTTCAGATTTTAGTTTGGTTTTATCTGATTCGGGAAAGTTTATGGGTTTTAGGTTTCCTGTTCTCGAGTTCTTGTTTTCGTGGAATTTCAGGTTATTGGAAGCCATTGATCTGATTTTTGAAGGAACTAAGAACATTGTTATTCCGATCAAAACCAGACAGAGTTCTTCGAGAAGAAAAATCCTGCAAAAAATCTTCGAATACTCTTCATAATGGCCGTGAATATTGTTGGTTAACTCAAGAAGATGTGATTAAATTCTTCCTCAGCTCAATCGGACTTTTCTCTCCCGTCGCGGCGATGTCAATCTCCTCTCTCGGCATCATCGACCCCCTTGTTTCCGCCGTGGATTATCACTCTCCGGCCATATCTGTAATCGGAGCAATTTCCGACTCTCTTCGACCTCGAACATCCGTGGCAGTCGTCGACGGAGACGGGATTTTGATCGGAGAAATCTCTCCGCTCACCCTCGTTTTCTCCGACGAGAGAGTGGCCGCGGCCATCATGACACTCTCCGCCGGCGACCTGATGGCCTACATTGACGGCGGCGGACCGCCGGAGGATCTGGTGAGGCTTGTTAAGATTGAAAGAAGCAAACTGGGAAACGATGTTAGAAGAGTTCACAACGTTGTCATCATCTTCTTCATCGTCGTCTTCTTCCTCCGACGAGGAATTTTCAGATAAGGCGCCGCCATTGATGTGCTCCAGAAGATATAGCAGGTCTTCAAGCTACCCTGCGAGAATCGTCAGAAGGGCAGAAGCCATGGTTTGCCATAGAAAAAGCTCGCTCGTTGCAGTGATGATCCAAGCAATTGCTCATAGAGTAAACTATGTCCGGGTTGCTGAAGATGACTGTGAATTTGCCGGAATCGTCACTTTTTCCGACATGCTCAAGGTTTTCAGAGATCACTTAGAAGATTAAACCGATTCAAATCTTGTTCATCATCATCATTTTAATCATTGATTCTAAATTTGTTCCAAAATTTAAAAAAAAGCTCTGTTTTTTTGTTCTAAGTTCATGATTATGTCACAGATTAAAAGTTATATCAACAGCTAATTAACAACTTTAATTCATTATTAGTACATAATAAGCCCAGACACAACATTGACCATCTTCTGATTAGCATGAGAATTCAGTGTTCGTCCGACCAATTTTATCTAAAAATAGAACTGAAATAAGAATTTACGGTTCTAAATTTTTAGAACTTAAATTAGAATCAACGGTTCCGGTTTTATTTTAATTTTAACATGATTTTATTTTATTTTTTAAAAAAATTAAAATATAATTATAAATATAGGTTTTTATTTTATTTTGATCGAATTTTAAGTAATTAGGTGAGTTTATATCAATTTTAATATTTATATCAGATTTTATTATGAGTTGATTCTAATTTTAATTAATTTTAGAACTCTTTTGATTTATTGTTCTTGTTTCGGTTTCACCATTTTTTACTCTTAAAGACATGAATTGACTCAAATTACGATTTTTAAAAATTAAAACAAAAATTAGATTAAACTGGTTTTTTTGTCTGATTTGCGATTCCGGTCAAGTTTTGACGACTCCTAATAATTAGTTATTACATTAAGCAGTAAGATTAGGATTAAAGGAGTAATTAACTCTCTGACTTGGAATCAAATACTACGTTGAAAAAGATTTGACGAAAAGATTTTCTATTTACTTTTTCAAACGTATTTATTTTTTAAAATTGAAATAAAATCTGAAAATATTTTTTAACCTCAATTTAAAATCGGACACAAGAACCCGACAATCCACTCCATTTTTAATACAATTCGATAAGTAAGTTTGGTCAAATTAATAAAAAAAACGTTCAAACATAGCGTTTTCGCGTCAAATTGTACAACGTTAGAGTGTAAATAAGATAATTCCACTTGGATTATAATGAAATTGAGAAGAATAATCAAGCACATTATAAAGTGTAATTGATGAAAAATGGGTTTAGTTTAATTAAGCAATTTAAAATCTCAATTTGTTTCTTATTTTTTTATCCAAATTGGTTGTTTTTTTAAGTATTTGTTGAGAGGTGGATTCAGCTAATACACCCATTTGCCAATTGATTAGATTTAATTAATTTCTAATTAAATATCTTATAATTTTGTAGTGTATTAATTAATGAAGTATAGTAAGTACTATATTAAACTTTTTATGTTATGTATTAATTAATGAATGACATGCAAGCGTAGTTCACGCCGAGATCAACCAAGGCATGGACTCGTTCAATCTCGAGGACGTTTTCTTACTTTAATTAAACATAATCTCCGAACCCGGATAGGCGGGTTGATACAATGCTTCATCATTTGTCCCATTTGTATAAACTCGGCCATTTCGAGCAAGGAAAACTATGAAATTACGGCCAGTGGCAGCCGAGGAAGATCAATCATCGAACCGTTAAATCCGGGTCGTAGAGTTGATTAACTGAAAAGAAAAGAAATTATTACCTTCAATTCCGGCAAATCTAAGCATCCCCCGATCCAGCTGGGTAGGTTCTTGAGCTGATTACTTCAATTGTCAAACCTGTAAATAATTTAAGAATGATTAATCCTTTGGGACCATCCAAAAGGAAGGATTGTTACGAAATACACAAAAAATAATGTTAGGTTTACTATTTTCTTATTGTACATGATGACATGTCAGACTGTGATCGATCCAATAAATATTTTGAATAATTATACTTTAACTTGACCAATCACAATCTGACACGTTACCGTATATAATTACAGCGAATACTAAGAAAGTAAATACAATATTACCATACAAAAAACAACATAAACCAACATGTCATTGATATATTTGTTCCATGCTCTTACATGTCCAATAATGAGCTATAATCTAAGAATCTCTTCAAATTCATTTTGTAGGCAAGAAAAAAGGAATCTGTTGAAAATCGAGATACTTTGTATCTGAATCTGATTCCAAATCCGAAGAAAAACATCCATCATCCTGAGAATGCACTTCGAACTTGCTTAGATTTACTCTCTCAACATGAAGCAACAAAACAATGGCAAAAGAACTCCCGAAATAACAATAATCTAAAACCGGCAGCTGTTATAATTTTAGCGCGTATTGACATTCGATTAGCGAATCGTATATATGGTCAGAAAGGACAAGTAATGATCAAGTGATGTTCGAGTATGCGTTATTTTTCTAGCCTCATCGTTAATTTATCAAATTAAAACGACCAAAAACAGAGATTTATAGTTCAAAGTTTTACCTCAGATTGGCTCTACAATCTTCATTTTCCTTGTTCATAGAAGGTACAGTCTTTAACAAGCTCAGAAACTCATCTAACTCTTCCTCTCTTCCTCTTTCGGCCACCCAGTTCTTTATGCTCGATTCTACTCCAGGTTTCGGTCTCCACCCTTTATTTTGAGCCTGCACATCAAGAGCTTTCTTCATGCACTCATATGCCTTTTCGAGATTTTCCCTCTATTTTCCATGTCTTCGACCATCAATTCGGCATTTTTAACCAAACCCTTTCGAGAATACCCAATGAAAAGAATATTAGGCACTCTAAAATCATAACACTTGCAAGAAGATTCCCATTCCTTGACCAAACTTTCTGCTGTATCGAGCTCGTCTAGCTTCACTAAAGAACCCAACATTGTTATATAATCTCTGTTGATCAGCCTTCCACACTTGCCTTTCAAAACTCCCCATAATCTCATCATCTCGGCCTTGTTTTGCATGCTCGCATAGTGCGAAATGAGATTATTATAGCCTAATGCATCTTTATTGACCTTATCCTCTCATTTCTTCAAGTAAAATAGAGCTTTTTCTTGGATTCTTGCTTTGATGTAAAAACTAGTAATGTTAATTCCTCTTTCGAATCGTTCCTATGAATTTAGTTTACAACCTTCTTGGATATCTTGCAGAACCAAACATGAATCTGCGGATTCGTTCCAAGAACCAGGCAAAAAATCTGTAAATTTATTGATAATTAAATGATGAAGAGGGGAAAGTCATAAACCTCGAGGGCATGGCCAAAGCGCCTGCACGAAGGTCGCGGATGATTCGAGGGAGCTCGAAATCCTTGATTTTCCCGCCTCCATGAATCCAGTGGTCGAGAGCTGGAACCAAACAGAGGTCAGGATCCCCAAGAGGACTGATCCTGGCGAAGAGGTTTCTTCTGTTGCAAAGCCTTCTAGTGCTGTATAATCTGGTTGCATTTTCATAAGCTCCATTTGCAGCTGATTTCGACGCCATTCTCTTTCTTTTTTCAAAGGGTTCGTGCCCCTCTGCGACAGGAGGGTTTTCCACGAAGCGTCTCCTTCTCCTTCTCCTTCTTCTCCTTCTCCTTCTCCTTCTTCTTCTTTATAAATTAAAACTTGTTGAAAAAATACATAATATTGTTCAATTTTCATTTCCAAACAATTTGAGATTCCACACCGTCACGTTATCATCAGGCAAGTTTCCACAAATCTTTCTTTTTTTTCGAGGATCGATATTTCCTTCATCCAAATCATGATCCGAAGGTAAACTCTTATACCATTTATGCAGATTTCCAATCCCTCAAACACAATATTGATTGTCATTACTCGAGCCCGTATAATTTTATTTCTATAATATGCACAAAATGCATTATACTTGTAAATAAAGTGAATTCTACTTATTAATCGCCATTGATCTCCGCTCCCAACGTGAGATTTAGACACCTCGACGCCGTGTTACGAGAGTCGCAAGATGTTTTTATCTTAATCTTGCATTCACTGCACAAGGAATGTGTTTTTAACACTTGAAATTACTAAAACACATAATCATGTACACTAAACCGCACTTGAAAAAGCAAAAAAAAAAATGCATAAATTCACCTCCATTCCTTCGATTTATAACCTAATATTCATTCATTCGACATTTGCTCACAGATGTAACTCTATCATGTAGCAAAAAATTGCAACAATGAAGTCTACGATACATGATACACGAGCACATCTTGGAAATATAAGCATTCGTAACAACCTTAAATGCCAACTCGACAACTAGTTCAACTAATAATCGGGAGAAGCTCAATAAAGGTCGAAAGCAGAACACAATCCTATCCAACATCATGTTAGTAACAAAAACGACTCATTTTCTCGGACAAGTTTCACCAAAAAAATATCATTATCACCATGTATAAATGTAGCACAATTACTAATGTTCTTCATGCTGACTATACAGGCACGTATTATGATCCAAATAATGCGTTCAGAACAAGAGAAGGCAGAGAACAAAGCAACAGAAGAAAAAGAGAGATACTCTACTCAGAGATCTATCCAGCTGCATTTCTTGCCTTCTAATCCTTGGACTACTATTACCTGTGATCGGATACGAATTAGGATATAATTGCGGGAACAAGGCTGCATCGGACGTCCCAAACATCGTTGTAAAAACCATCTCCCCGAACATCCCGATTGTCGGATTTATCAAACTTGTCATCCTCGTATCTCCTACATAAGAAGTTGCACTCATAGGATGAAGATTGTGGAAGTAATGCTGATGCTGAAAAGCTGGTCGAAGCATACTGGTCTGACGCAGATTATAATTTGTGGCAGAGGAACTATGCAATGTGTTTAGTTCGAAAGGCAGTGGCCTGGGAGGCACAGCTAAACCCAAATGGTGCTTCTTAGTTTCAGAATCTGGATTGGATAAACTACGGCCATAGAGGGGAACTAAAGAAGATAGAGAAATATTTGCATTACAGACGGGACATTTCTTTTGCTGATTTGCTTGGTCTGAGGCAATTTGTACATGGAGCCATTTGTAGATGCATGGCCAGCAGTAAAGGTGACCACAGAAAGTTACGATTGGTTCTTGTGCCGAGTCTAAGCAGATGTTGCAATCGTAGCATTCGTGGGTACTGCTACTGTCCAAGATTTTTGTATCGGCTGAGGTGGATTTTCGGTTGGGGTTGAGAGAAATATCTCCATCAGATCCAAAGCATGCTTCGGTCTCAAAGAAGATTTGCTCCATAGATGAGTGTCCTGTAAAGTATTTTGTTAGATAATGATTTTTGCTACTGTAATTGCAGGATGCGACTGGTTTATGGGAAAGAAATGGACATTGATTTCAAATTACAAAGTTAAATATTTCACATGTTCATAGCAGATCATCATCACGTCTTAATTGACCCAAAACAATGGAAGATTGTCCTGATTCATGAAACCTTTTCTGCCCTAATTCGTTAACGAGATAGCACAGAGTCCCACAAAAAAAAATCGAAACAAAAGATCAAACTCGTTTTCTAATTGCAAACAATTTAACGAACAAGTCCCACAAAAAAAATCGAAACAAAAGATCAAACTCATTTTCTAATTGCAAACAATTTAACGAACAGTAAACCATTCATCAATGTAACGAAAGGAGTTCAAACATCCAATTACACGAACATGAATATTTCTCAATCAAAAGACCGCAATAGAAAGTGGATAATAAGCGAACCAGATACAGAAAATTCATAAGGTATCAATCAAAAGGACCAACTGTCAGATCTCAGTCTCTAAAACTAGAAAATTTTCCCCTAATAGAGATACTTTCATCTTCTTCCCAAACTAATCACCGCTCCCAGAAACAAAACACTAAATTACAAATACTACCCATAAACCACACCGACAATTAAAAAAGGGAAAACTAAATCGATGCCAAAAGCGAGCAAGAAAAGCGAGTACCTGGAAACTTGTAAAGCAACTCTGGATCAAAGGAAGCTTCAAAAAAATAAGTGGTTTGTAAAAAATGAAGATCGAGAGAGATCCAGAAGAGGATCACATCAAGGGGGAAGAAGAAAGGAAAGAAAGATCTAGAATTCAGAGAAGGAATGGCCGAGAACAGAGATCGGCGAAGAAAAAGTCTTACGAAACTATCTAATGAACCGTTACTGCCGCCATTTAAGCTCCAATTTTCCACTTTTATTAAATTTCTTTAAATAATAATTGTAATTTAATTACTTGATAATTAATAGCCTTAGACGACATTATCCTTGCTCTAATATTCATTCGAAAATAATGAATAATTTCACATTAATTCTACAACCCTAGATCAATCTTCTTGCACTAAAAAATGCGAAATCACTCATCTCCAGGGCCCTTACACCTCTGCCCGGCAGCATGTGAGAGAGTTAATCACGGTGACTCAGCGGCCCAGAGATGAGAGGCCTTAACCTGATGTCTCAATGAACTATCCCAACATTGAGGGTAACAACTCTTACACTAGATAACGCAGACGTCGAACATAGGCTCTTTGTACCAAATCTACCATCAAATCAATCTTCTTGTCGTCATCAACAGTGTGGTTCAAACAGGAATTGCTGATTTTAGACCGGTTAATGATCCGCATTTTTAAAAACCGTAAATTTGAGAACCGGACCGTGAGTCACAAAATAACTTAAAATCGAATAAAATCCAACATAAAATCAAAAGAAACTCAAAAAACAATTCCAAACAGTCAAATAACTCAAAACTCGCATCAATTACAATAAAAAAAAATATTTTATTTTTTTAAAAATGAAACTAGACCAAGATAAATCAGAACCGACATGTATTTCACAATTGTTCCAATTCACTTTGAATCCGGCTCGGTCCGGACTGTGTAAACCCCTAAATATCCGATTCCATAAAACAAATAGTATATTCACCACTCCAAGTCGTATTCGGCTCATAGACCGCTCGCTCTATTTGATGAATAAAGCAGATTTAGTACCTAAATTTGGCAAAACTAATATAATCCATACAGCAAATACAACAAGATCCATAACTATACAAGAGCAAAAGAGGGTGTTTATTATCTTAGCTCCCACTCAACATTTCCACACGAGAACGATTTCTTAAGACTATCTCTACAAGAATTTCTCAATGCTAGTTGTCAGAGTAGATTTGGGAACGGCTCCTATAATTGCTTCTTTCTTCTCACCGGCTTTAAAGATCAGAACTGTCGGGATGCTTCGAATGCCATATCGCGTAGCGATCGTTGGACTATCGTCGGTGTTTACCTTGTAAAATTTGAGCTTTCCTGCATACTCCTTTGCCAAATCATCGATTATCGGGTGGATCATTCGGCAAGGGCCGCACCAAGGTGCCCAAAATTCGACCAGAACAGGCACGTCGCACTCCATCACAAAAGATTGCCAAGTTCCATCTTCAACAGAAGGCACTGTGGATAATAACAAAACAAAAATAAAATTAATCTTTTCAAGGTCAGGTAAATTGTTCTATTCTTGACCAGAGTTCTTTTTTTTTCTCTCGTCATATAATTTGCAAATTTCATGACGAATGAGCCTTGACAAGACACCCTCGTTGTCTAAGGTGGTGCTTTGTGAGGCTTTCTGTTTCCGGGTGGTTATACAATTTGGGCGAGAGAAGACGAAAAGCAGCTGAAGGTCTCCAAAAAATTGCATTCTATTATAGATCGAAGACATTTGAGGAGTCGCCAAAATCATAAAAAAATTGCAAAGTAAGAAAAAAAGGGATCGGTTAGAAAGTCAATGGAATGGATTATAACTATTTGTTTTATACAAGTTTGCATTTGCAACTCAATCATGTATGATGGAGTCATCAAAGATTTGACCTTTTCGAACTCTGTCTGTAACTTACTATAGGCTCGAGAAACAAAGAAAAGATGTGTACGAATGAGATATCCAGTAACAAGAAGGAAAAGGATTGAATAAAGGAACTAACATCACCATGGATCCAATTCAAAATAAATTATGTTTGGTAATATCATGATCCCATGTTTTCTTTCGGATTATAGAACATCCAATAACCACGAATCAAGATGTCTATTGTACGAATCTTGATCACAACAATACTATTTGAATTAATGTACCTCTAGACCGACTCGGTTTAGAATTCCCTTGTATTGACTCGTACCCGATTCCCCTATTTCACTTACTTCCTCAACCTTCACTAACTACTAGCAACTCCTATAACTTTTACAAATACATTATAAAATTTCCAAAATATCGCAATGATTATTTCCTAACAGAATGTCAGCAATATTTTCCGAAAATATAAAGTGAGCCTCAAGGAAGTTTAGCTTTAATCATCAGCAAAGAAAGAATACTACTCCTTTACAGTCATATCAGAAAGGAATTTCTACAAAAAAAGGTAGTAAAACAATAATTTATAAACAATTAAAGAGGGGAATGATGAACCCCAAACAAACTACGAAAGTTGTAGATTGTATATCATAAGTAAAACTACACCAATATAAATCATAGGACCCAACATTGTGATTTAATGTCTATGGGATGGTGCTCTTCTAACATTGTTTACAATCAATCAGTCCCAGCTACACAGCAGAATTCAGGATTACCTAATTTACATAATATTCGAAAGGAAACACATTTGAGTATCCATATAAAATCAAAAATAAAATTAAAGACCAAATTCGGGATTAAGAATTTTGTAACCTTGAGCTGCAGTTTTCTGAGCCTCGCATACGATACTTCCAGTACGGCGCGTAGATCCGGTCCTGGAACTTACCGACTCGATAGATCGGGAAGCGTAACTCCGTCGGATCTTCAGGCCTCCAACCTGCGGCAAGGTGAGGGAGGAGCGACGGCCGGAGAATGAAGGAAGAGAAGAGGCTGTTATCGGAAAGAGAATCGGAGAAGCAAGAGCCGAAGAGTGGGAAAGAGTGAGAGGTTCAAGCACGGGAGCCATTGACGGTGAGAAAGAGAGACAGGTTTTCCGGAGGCGACGAAAATGGATGTCGAAAGGCCAAATGGATTTGGATGATGAGAGATATAGCTACCATCCGGTTCCCTTCTCTCCAATAATATATTGCCACGTGGCAATTAATCTTATTTTGAGTTGTCTCCGTGTTCCTCTGCTCCTCTCTCTGTCTCGGCCTCCAGTTTCTTTTCTCCTGCGCTTGAAAACCAGCCATGGCTACGACGATTCAGAAACCCTCGATCGAACCCAGATGAGCTTACGATCGACGGGTCGATCTGGAGAATACCGAGATCGCAGAAAGGGAGAGCTTTGGCCATCGAAGAACCTCCATTTCGTGCGAGCGCTCTCGCCATGTTCGACGTTCATCTCGGAGTTTCTTGGTGTCTGGACAGGCACAGAAAATTTTCTTCCTGGGTTTGGTCTCCGGGCTGGACTTAATCACGGCGGATTGAGATTCTTGGCCCTGCTTGGAATTAGGCGGAGCTAAGGACGGCAATGAGTTTTCGACGCGCAAAACACCCATTTCACGGGCGCTTTAGAACGCTAAAAAGAAGAAAAAAGAATGATTTAATGAGTAAATTGATGAGTTTTTCATCGGAGGAATCGAATTTGGGTACATCGTCGAGCATCAACTCATTCAGGCATTTCGTCGAACATGTTGAGGGCAACCGGAGGAGAGATTTTCCGGCCACCAACACTGACAAAAACTTATGAGCAGACAAAACAGAACTTAAACCAATGCCAATCGAGCAGTCTATTTGTCATCAATCAATCCTGAATTTCATCGAACGAACATGATGCGTCTTTTACATTCACCAAAGTACTACGATCATAAGACAAAATAGAACCCAAAAAAAATCTAAAAAAGAGAAGAACTGACCGGTCTCCGGCGAACAAAAAGCTCAGAAATTCAGAGCGGCGAGGGGTTTAGAGTTCGCGTTCGCTTTAAGTTGATTAAGCAGTTCTTTTGACCAAATCGAAAGATCCCTTTTTCTGAATTTTCTTAATTAAGGATAATCAAGTAAACAAAAGAGAAATCTCCATTTTTACATGAAATAAAGCTTGGATTTTTCCATCACACTAATCATACTTCTCTCTCCACGAATAAACAAGGAAGAAAACCCAAGAACAAGCAAGAGCCACATCTCCGACAACCTGTTTCGGACAATCACGGGCAAGATCCTCAACTCTTCTCCCGAAGTAAACTCTCCAACAAGCCATTGCAAGATGAAGAACAACACACCCTTTTGCGAAGAAGCTCTGAAATTCTCTGTCCCTCACAAACGAAACCATGAACAGAACAAATCCAATCGCGAAAAGGAGCAAGCCGGAGAAGGAATCCGAAGTTGAGATCAGAAGCTGATCGTGGGGCGTGGATCCTTGCAGCTTGATTGCCGTTTCGTAGCCATGGCTGTAGACATAGATCTCCTCAGAGTAGAGCATCATTAAAGATCCACAGCTTAAAGCTATCAACGAATGGAGAGTGCAGATAAGGAAAAACCCTCCCGACGCCATTGACGTGGGTTTTTCGAGCTCAGGTTGATTCGAATTTCAATATCGATTACTCTTTTTCGTCGTAGATTGATTGTACCCGTGATTCGCTTCCGTTTACATCGGAAAGCTTGCCGGAATCCCGTCGTCGGCGTTTATCTTCTCCATTCCGATCACTTGTTCAACTGTCGGAGAACCCTGAGATTCATCATCCAAATCCAAAAACCTCAGCTTCGATTATGGACAGAGATATCCTTCAAAAACCAGCAAGAACCCCAATATTTTTGTCATCCATCCAAACCCCACGAGTGAAATCGAATCGAAAATCCGATCGAAACAGAGACTCGAATTTTATATCTGCAAGTGGGAGAGAAATCTGCAACTTCGACAATCAAAAAACACATATATTAGCTGTGAATATGGATTAGATAAAGCCGTAGAGACGTCGGATTTGCAGTTGAATTCTCCATACCCGAACACTTTCTCGTGCAGAGAATGGGTTGCTTGCTTGATCTGCAGAGAAGTTCGATATTCCATACGAAATCTTGTCTTTTCCAGATGAATTTTCCTTCTACGAGAAACACTTTCGTTGCTATCTCCAAGATCTGATTTTTATCTACCTAAATTCATCAAAGCAAGATTTTTTAATCATGGGTTGTCGGCATTTTGACCATTAGGAAGATGCAATCTCTGATAATCTACAAAGATGGTGACTGTAGTTGTGTACCGTAGAGAGACACACGGTGAAATAAACCAATTCAAGCAAAGAAGATGAACTTCCATGAATTCAACTGAAACACGTGGCAGTAACTCATACAACAAAAAATATTTTAAAAAGTAAATGAAATTTAATGTAATTATTTGAGAATAATTTATAATTATAAATATTTTTTAAATAATATCATAAACTTTTAATTATATCAATTAATCTTTTAATCTCTTCTCTCTCTCTTCTTCTCCCGCCTACGGAAACTCTAGGAGATACAACAAAAATGGAGGTCTAATCTTTTCTGCACTTCTCGATAGAAAATTGGTTTCCATGTATTTCCTTCTTACCTTAAATGGCTCTCTCTCGTTCTTGATTCCAGTGTCAGGAAGGGTCTGGAGATCTGGCTCTGACCCAATTACTGCCTGCTTCTCAGTGGCTGAGTGTTTCATTTTTCTTTGATTTTTCTTACCGAAAGTCGTAAACTTACGGAAGCCCGTTCATTCAGAAAGAAAAGGGTCTTCTCTTCTCCTTCCCCGATTCGGGTACCGCGCTAAATTTTCTGGTGATTTATTTTTTTTCCTCTGAGATTTCGTCTTCATTTCTCGATTTTATCACGTTGGTTTTGTTTTGGCCTAGGTTTTTTACTCAGTTTGTCTCAATCGTTGTTGTCTAGATGGGTTATTTGTTTGGTCGATCAAGGAATGTGAAATTTGTTTCTCTTTGCTTGCGAGGATGTTGACTTTAGTTCTTAATCTTTTGCCTGTTTGAGTTTCATTTCATATTCTTTTTCTCACCCTCAATGCGTTTTCTGGGTCTCTTGAATGGTTCATGATGCATTTCGTTCTGGAAAGCTATTCTACCTGAAACAGAAGGACCCGTCAATACGTAGTTGGTGTATGAAATTGTGACAGGATTTCAGTTCACTGAAGAAGTCTCTAAACTCAATGATCTAGAGCTAGGAAATCTAAAACTAAACTTCGTTTTCGTGCTTCCATTAACTAGGTGCTCCTTCTCTTTATGGACCTGATGTTGGTTTAGCTATTTTCATAGAAGGATGCAATGAAACTTCCCTAGGAAGACATGTTTTTATTATTATTTATGATGTGCTTTTATACCTAATTTTATAAGACAGATGTTTCTAATCGTCATAAAAACGATATAATATTTCAGGTCTTTTGCAATTTGATTTGGTTAGAGCCATGGGTGTTGAAGTTGATGGATTCGAGGTGGTTCAAGCACCATTGGAGGCTTTTCCCTTAGAAGAAAAGACTGTTTTTCATAGCAAAGAAAATGGAAAACTAGATCAACTATATGGATCGAAAGAGCCTATAAAATTCGGTACTCATGGAGATGAACCAATTAACAAAGAAGGAAATGATGTTTCAGTTGCTAACATACCTGAAAATGCAGCCGATGAATGGCCAGCTGTTAAGCAGATCCATTACTTCTATTTCGTAAGGCATCGTCCTCTTGATGATCCGAACATAAAGATCAAAATCGATCTGGCTGGCAAAGAAATACAGAAGAAGAATCAATCTCGATTTCAGATCATTGAGGCTCTGAAGGGAAAGAGGGTATACATTTGGTGATAACATTTTCCATCTGGGTTATTATAATTTACATATATGCTTCTTGGTTGTAGTTTTTGCTAAATTGATAGAATGTTGTATGATTTTTATTATAATATTTATATTTCTTTGTTTGAAATATGCAAAAATTTGTGCCTTTTTCCTTGCAGTCAGAAAGAGCAGAGCTAATTTTTCAGATTAAAGCTCGTTTAGAAGACAAAAAGGAGATTAGGACTATAGTCAATGATAAGATTAAGGAGATTGAGCCCCTTCAGCAAGCTCTTGGCAAGTTACGCAGTGCGGGTAACACTGGTTGGGGCAGTGGTTTATGCTCATCTGAAGAAGAGCTTAATGCCATTGTATGTTTATATTGCAAAATTAATTTGTTGCTCTTTCAATTGATATTTTCTTAACCCTTTTCTCAATTCTTGTCGCAGATTCAAAGCCTGGAATATCACATACAGCACGAGAGTATTCCATTAACTGAGGAAAAGCAAATTCTTAGAGAAATCAAACAGCTTGAAGGGACGAGGGAGAAAGTTAAAGCCAATGCTGCAGTTCGAACTAAGGCTCAGGATTCGTTGGTTCATAAAGAAGCTCTCCAAGACCAAGTTAAAGTAAACATTTTTTTTATTTTTGAAGGTTTTTTTTATAATCCTTGAAAATATGTTGTTATATAGGTGATAGGTGGTGATTTAGATGGAGTTAAGAAACAGCAACAAGAAGTTTGGGGCAAAATAAAGCTGCTCGAGGATGGACTGAAAGTGATAGATGGCGAAATCAAGTCTTTGCAGGATGAGCTAACGGCTTTGACTGAAAAGAGGGATAAATGTTATGAAACAATTCAGCAACTTCGAAAAAAACGCGACGAGGGTGCCCTTTCTAGTATACTTTCTTATTGTTGCTGACATGACGGATTGTGATAGGTCTAGTTAAAATACATTTAATGTTTTACCATTGAAATAATTATTTATAATATTTATAATATCAATGACAATTAAATATGTCAGCGTGTATTATAAAAAAAATATGGCAAGAAAGGGTTCGTCAATGAGAGTTATTTTATGTGCTTTTTTTCTCAGAATTCGAACTTCTATCAAAGTCGTCAAATCTTGACCAAGGTGAGAGAACTCGCTGCTGTTAAAGATGCCAAAGGAATCGAAGAACTTTCTTTCTACGAGGTCTGTGTATTAGTACTCTCCATTTATGGGAAACGAAGAACATGTATGACCATCCCTAGTTTCATCAGTTTTTTTGTATGATGTTGATCAGGATGAGAAGTTTATGGACTCTGGAATAAGGACAAGGTTTTCCGGGATGATTATGTGTTAAAACTTTTGCCATCATTGGACGGTCGACAATTGAGTCTTGATGGACGGATAAGAAATCACGACGAGAAGCCATTGGTTGTCGTAGAACCATCTCCAATTACGCTGCCCGAAATGGATTTCTCTTCAAAAGCAAACTCTAAACATACTAAGGAAGATTCAAAATCTCCAACGCCTACACAGAAGGTCAAGAAAGACCCGAAAAACAAAACAGATGAGTTGAAAGCTGGTAAAGAGAAAGTAGAAAAACCCGATCCTGAGATTCATGCATGGGAAAGTCCAAAAAGTGCTATTCTTCCTCAGAAAATCGAGATTGATCCTGCGAAGCTGAAGGAGTTGAAAAGAGAGGAGGAAATTGCCAAGGCCAAGCAGGCTCTTCGGCAAAAGTTGCCATTAGAGCTCAAAAGGATGAAGAAAAGAAACTCAAGGTAAGTTTTACTCCCCTTTCCTGGAAAATACTTTTAAGAATGAAATTCAATTTCCTTATACAGAGAGAGTAATACTAGATTTATCTTCTTAATATGTCTTTTTATTGCACTTACAGACGTTTCAAGTTGTGATTTGTTTAGTTAAAATACATTTAATGTATTATAATTAAAATAATTATTTATTATATTTATTGTACCAATTACAACTCGGTATGTTAGTATGTATAAGAAGAAAATATGCTAAGAAGATAAATTTAGCATTACTCATGCTGAAATGGTTTTTTGTGGTCTTCTTTGTTGTTGGTGTAGTTTTCGCACCAGGACTTGGAGAAGAAAGCGAAAAAGAAAGCCGGGGCTTCCGGGCCAGCTACTAATCTTCCCGAAGAACTTGGCGACACAGTCGAAGAAGCTTCAGAACCCGAGAAGGCGATCGAAAAGATCGAACCTCTCGTGTCAAATAAAGAGAAGGTTCGAAAGGATACTGCAGTCCGAATGAAGAATCGGTCAAGAAAGTCGGATGCAATTCGGCCGAAAATCGTTCCGAAAGCTCTGCGAAAGAAGTCGACCAACTACTGGAAATGGGTCGTTCCTTGTGCCGTGTTACTGCTAGCGATGATAGTGGTTCTCGGATACAACTATTTTGCTGTCTTAATATGAAACTTGGATTCAGGAAGGGAGTTTATGGATGAGCTAGTTTTGGTAGTTGATTAGCTGATGAGCATACATGTTTAAATCATGGTTTTTGTTTTTTTAATCTAAATTCTCTCCATTTTTTGTTGTTGTGTTGCAGGGAATTGAATTTAATTTTGATTTTGAATTTGATCTGTATATTTGATTTAATCATTGGTTGTTGTTTATGTATGCATCACTTCAAATTCTACACTTTAAAGATAAAATGCAATTATACCCTGTATTGGTATGAGAAAATTAAACAGAAAAATTGGACAAATCAGACTCCAACCTTTTAATTACAAACAATTTAAATAAATATTAAGTCCATTTCTATTTTCTAATCCCTCATTGTGATTTCTAATCCAATTTCAAAAATTGGCAGACGATCCAAATCAATCAGTCACTGCTAAAACTCGAGCACAAACATAGAAGAATTCCGAAGATTACTAATTCCATATCAGTCGACAAAATAAAATAATAAGAATGCGCATTAACTTCAGCCCCATATAATAATATAACTTATAAATCATTCGATGAGTCCAGATTATGAATAAAAGTATCTGCATAATATTTACAAGTTCGGAAAAGGTTCATTTATTTTTTCACAATTTGAATCCAATTCTAACATCCTAGCATAAGTTTCATTATATATTTTGAAATATATAATGGAGACTTAAAATTTGCTTAACTGAACATACCTTATCATCATATATGTTTAGGATCACAAGTATTCTTCGCCTTCAAAGTCGAGACGATGATTTTTTTGGCTGATTCGACATGGTACGATAGTCGTAGACCCCAATCCCTCTTTTTCTTCCTAGGCGGCCTGCATTAACATACTGCACAAGAAGAGGACAAGGAGCATACTTGCTGTCTCCCAGACCAGATTGAAGAACTTTCATAATAGACAAGCAGGTATCCAGACCAATGAAATCTGCAAGTTCTAATGGACCTACTGGATGATTTGTTCCTAGCTTCATTCCCGAATCGATATCTTCCTTTGTAGCTACGCCGGTATAAAGCGCAAAGAATGCTTCGTTTATCATTGGCATGAGGATTCTATTCACAATAAAGCCAGGATAATCCATGGAGCATATAACCGTTTTGCCAAACCTGAATAGAGGAACATTCTCAGAAAATCACTAGAAATATTATGATGACTATGAACAGTATAGTATATGTGGGGGAAAAACAGAAGAAAATAAAGTAGAGGAGAATTAACAAATAAGAATAAATTTGATAAATATGTAAAGGAGAAATTACATGATTTATTAAAAATTCTGGGCATAGGGTTAGCAAAACTGACCCAAACCATGGGACCAAACCAAGACCGACAAATTTGGTCCAGTTTTGGTCACTCCTGCACGAAGAAAATTTGATTTCCAATTTGTTTGAGTGAAAATCATTTTTTATCGTTCAGTCTTAGTCTGCAATGCCATAAGACAATTAACCCGAATGGACTATTTAAATCATAAATTTTTTTTAATTTTTTATTTTTAATTTCATTATATTCACTCATTGACCATATAATTCATTTTATTATATTATATTATATCATTCCAATATAATTGTAAATCAACTATGTATATCAGCACATAAGAATTCTAAACACAAACAAATATGAAAAAATATATGGAAATTAATGCAATTTATTGTTATTATTTTTTAAAATATCTAACAGGAAAGACTAGGATTGCACCACAACTATAACCAAATATATTATCCAGATCGAGTTTTTAAACACTATGGTTTTGCATCGTATTTAGAAGTTTCCTACAATGATTAATAACCAATTTTCCATTTCAAAGAAGGAAATGACACTGCACCTTTCTGCCAGAGCTTTTGTTGAGTCAAATGTCTCGTCAGATGTGTCAGCACCCCTGATAATCTCGACGAGTTTCATAATAGGAGGAGGGTTCATAAAATGCATACCAATCACCTATTAATAACAAGTTTCCATAGCTAAGCCATATTTGTGACTAAAAACCCCACTACTACAGCCACCATAGAAATAAGAAACCACACTTTTTTTTAACTTTTAACGAAGCAAAATTTCAAAAGGATATAAAATAAGTTATGCAAATACACTTGAACCTTGTCAGGCCGGCTAGTTGCTGATGCCAGACAAGTTATGGAGATTGAACTTGTATTAGAAGCCAATATGGCTGAACCTTTGGCAATCTTATCCAGTTTTAGAAATAGCTGTTTCTTCACTTCTTCAGATTCTACAATAGCTTCTATAATCACATCTGCAGAGTGAAGTTCATCCAATCTCGATGTACGTCGTATGCGTGACAAAGCATCGGTACCCACTTCCTGTTAAGCAAGAACAAAACCAGAAAAAAATTAAAACATTCAACAGGAACTTCAACACCAAGAGTAAAATGAGCATATCCCTAATTATTTGTAACATTATGATACGACTCTCCCCAACTGCACTTTAGTGCCCCCGAGTAAAGTGCCGTAGGGGAGGGTCGTATCACATTCCCTTCACAAAGTTCATTACACAGGAGTGCATAGGAAGAAGACCTGCCGGCCTTCAGGTAGAAGATTACGTCTAGGTTATCATATAGTTATAACATTTCTTTTCTATCATAGAACTCATCAAATTCTGTCCTCTGGAAGATTTGGTGTTCTGTTTTTAAAAGGGAAAAAACTGGTCTACGTGCGGATATAAAACGTTAAGGTTAAAGTATTGTTGATGAGAAAATATGCACCTAATTCTATTTTCTATCCCCATAGTATCGAAGAATCACAGCTCTTAATAATCATGATAATCTCACTCCCTTGATAAGGCATATTACAGAAAAGGAGTAGGCTCCAACCACGCCAAAAGAAAAACAATAAAGAGATTAGGAAACGTCAACAGTATGGAAAAAATACAGTTCGCATGAACATTATGCGACTGATAAGTAATTATAAAAAAAAGTAATTAGTATCATTCAATTCAGTTCTCAGTTCACCTTCTTTCACTAAAACATTTGGCCTCTTAAATACTATATTAAGAGCTTTATTTATTCAAGCTACAACATCATAGGTTTTCTACAAAAGATTTGAAAATCTGAAGATCTGGATCAAACCGTTATAAACTCTAATCAAAGCGGGGAAGCTAGTCAATTGAACAAAACAAACTTAAACTCTTTAAAATACTCTTCTCAAAGTGCCAACAGATGGAAGAAAGAGTATCTCACTCGAGAGAAATTGCCTTTCGAAACCAAGCGTTGGATGGAGTAGGATATGGATTCGATGGCTCTAGCGAGAGCATCGGGGTCGGTGTCCACAAGCCAAACGTCGTAGCCATGCACGGCTGAGAGTTGAGCAATTCCGGAGCCCATTTGACCACTACCGATTACTCCGACAGTTTTCATTTCCGCCATTTCTACAGCCTTGACCAGGCCGGTAGAATATATATATATTCTCATTTATTTAAAATAAAATAAAATATCAAATATGTATTTATGAAATAAGCCAGGATTAATTGTCCACCATTTGTTCTAGTTAGGGGAAAAATCGATCCGGTTTTAACAAAAAATCAAAGCAAACCTAAGCAAAAATATTGGTTTGATTTGGTTTCATAAGAGATGAAACCGAATATTTCATTGAACATAAATTTTCGAGCTTGAACTTTGAGGGTAATCCCAGTTTTTGCAGAGATGTATTTTCTCCCTGTTTTGGAACTGCCGGTTTTAATCCGGTCTTAGTTTCAATTTTTAATAATTATAATTTATGGGCCGATGTTGGTTCTAAAAATTAGGAACCGTGAGTTCTGATTCTGATTTTATTTCGAGATAAAATCGGGCTGAACAGGTCTGTGCCCACCCTTAATTTTTATAACATCAGTTAATGTAGTCTTAGAATGAGTCAATTAGAACAAAGAAGATAGTTGAGGCCCCGAATGAGGATTTTTTCGATGAATTTGAACAAAGACGAATGAATCGTTTATCCGAGGCTCATGGTTGCTCGTCCAAGGATATTGCCAAAATGGAAGCAATAGACTATCGATACACTCCACGAAAAACGGAAGCTTGGACTATTGGCTCGACGAGAGTTTTGAAAAACCCTCGTTATCGATGTTTATTGTTTTGGCGTCGTTCTTCTCGAGCTTCTCGCGATGTTAGCACCGTGACTTCAGTTGATGAGGTAGTTTTTTTTTATGTGCGAGTATTACTCGAAAATATCGATTATATACAGAATTATGCGTATTCTCTATAATCATTACCTGCTCCTTTAATTCTACGACTAATTTCACGCATCGGGATTTTGTATGATCTCGACGCATTCGATACAAACAATTTATTCTCTTGAAGCAACAGAAAAGACTTTACAAAACCAGTGGGAATATGGAAATTGGAGTTATTCAACCATCATAGAAACTCAGATTCTTAAAGAAAACACTTGGATTCATAAGCACAGAAGAACACTTGAAAAAACAAACCTCCAAATTTTACTATTCATAGCTAACAAGTATCCTCTGAGTTCCCGACCCAGAAATCATGTCCTCCCAGAGCAGATCTGAAAGGGCCATCGTCAAATCCCCGACTCTTCCTGTTTCACCCAAACTTTCAATCAGATTTCTCATCTTAGATGACAAAAATTAAATGAACTTAGGAAAGATCGAATGAAGAAATTAAACGAAAAGGGTAGATATGATCGAAAGCAATTACCATCTCCAACGGGTTCTCCGTCCCACTCAATAATCGGTAAAATCGGGAGTGTACTTCCAATATACATCATCTCAGAAGCCTTTTTGGCTTCATCCAGAGTAATATTTGTAGTTTTTACTGCAGTTAAAACACCCTTCTCAACCAGCTTTGGTGCAAGTGCTAAAAGCCTCAAAGCTGTGCACCCACTTAGAATCTTATCAAACAATGGCAATATAAGCTCCTTCTCACAGTTAATGAAGGCGACATTAACATTTGGACCTTCTGCAATATAACCTTCGTTGTCGATCCAAATCGAGGCAAATACTCCCTTTTCTTCGGCCTCCATTTTCGAAAGCACGTTTGGGAGATAATTCACATTCTTCATCGTAGCAAACTCGGGCGATTTCATGGGAATAGTAGATGTTATGACTTTGACCCCTTCTTTGCATTGAGAAACTTCATCTTCAATCACGACTGCATAAAATGCAGATTTTGAGCGGTCAGAGGGTGTAAGCAAGAAATCTCCAGGCCCTGCACTTAACCAATATCTTAAGGTTCCTTTTCTGCACTTAGATGTTGATGTGAGTTGGATAAGAATGTTTCGGAGAGTTGATCGAGGAAAAGAAGAGTTGATTTTTGCCTTTGAAGCTGATCTTAGAAACCGATCCAAATGGACATCAAGCTCGTATAGATACCTGATTGTGATTTAAGGGATCAATGAATCTGAGAATACAAAATTTAAAGATGAGAATATTTTTTTACCCATTTAAAATTATAGCCGTGTCGAACACACCGTGGCCTCGATGAACCATGTGATCATCGATTGGAATTACCATTAGTGCTGGATCGAGAATAATTCCGCCAAAAACACTGGAATACATTGCAGGATATGGTTGCTTTTTGATTAAGCTCCAGCTTCCATGCAGTTTCTCGACCAACTGATCAAATTAGAAAACATTGCATTCAGATTGTGAAATAAGCTGCGATTTTTTAAGTTTTCCAGCAATAGCAGATCCTTCACTCGTTCAAAGTCTCCCAAAATTGTGTTGTTTTGTTTTAGTTTTTATGTGTTTCTTTGTTGAAAGATCGAAGAAACTGGGCTCAAACAATCAGAAAGTTACGATTCAAGAGTATGATCTGGTCAAAAAAATGAATGTTGAAATAAATCCCATCGGTGTATCAACTTTTCCCTTTTTCTTTTTCAGTTCTAAGTTTTCTTCGACAAATTTCCAAAAATTCTAAAAAAATAAATAAAAAAGGAGAGAATTGGAGTCGAAACCTCTGTTGATGAAGAGAAAACATGAACTTTGAAGTCACTCTCGTTCCCTGCCTTCTCTGCGTCATTTAATCGAACAGCTGGTAAACAAAATAACCAATTTCTCAAAGTCAGTCCAGGGATATAAAAAAGAACACAAAAACCGATTCCAACACACAGAACGATAATAAAAACGAACCTGATTGCTGATCAGAAGAAGAAATGAAGTTCTCCATCAGAAAATATAACAATGCAAATAACAGATTCGATGGAGGATGAGTTATCGAGAAGGAGGGTCGGTGATATAACGAAGAAAGAAGAGGGAAAGAGATAATTGGTAAAGACAAACAGGCCTGTAATTTGTCGGTGGAAAGAGAAGAGAGCAATTTTAAAACTTCCAATCTTGGTTGTAAGTTGTGTGTCGTGAAGCAGAAGGAATCGATTTCAGGCGTTTACAGTTTGTCTTGTGGCGGATGAGCTTTGCACAAACTGACCGGCCGGGAAACCTTGAACTGGCGGGAAGCGTCGGCGATGACATGATCGAGACGACGCGAGGATGAGCGGAGACGACATGGTCCTCCAGTCTTATATTTACTTCTTATAGACATAGTTTTTAAAGTTGGCATTATTGTATATTTTTATAATATATCTCTTTTACTATAAGATTAAATTAATTTAAATATATTAATAAATTATTTAAATTAATTTAACCACACCGCGTTAAATATATCAAATGAATATGAAAATAAACTTACAAATTATTTTAGATTTATTATTTTATGAGAATACGATAACTTATAAATAAAATAATTTTAAATATATATTTTTATTAGATTATATTTATATTAAATTTGACTCATTATTTATATAATTACTTTAATAAACAATTATTTATATTCCAATATATATTCGTACTATTATCTTCTTCAGCCATCCAAGCTCGTTCTCTAGGCTCCTCAAATGTTGCAGACGCAGAACCTCCACACCTCCGACTTCATCTTTGCCCTCTCTCACACTCCAAAATCCTTTCTCTCTCCTCCTTCGCTCCAGCCCTCTACTCTCGCTTTACCTTACAGACCCATCTCCATTTCCAGACATCTAATCGGTCCATGTTTTGCCCAAGTCTCCGAGGCCACCGATTCAACCATTAATGCTCCAGAGGAAGGTCCCATTGAGCTTCCTCCTTCTGCTTCTTCGTCTTCTATTTTCTCCACCAACGACGACCCTTCTTTTATCCAGGTCGCCACCAGTGTTCTTCTCACCGGATCCATCTCCATCTTCCTTTTTCGCGCTCTCCGTCGTCGGGCCAAACGGAGCAAAGAACTGGTACTTCTTCTTTTTCTCTTTTTTTTTTCGTTTTGATTTCCTTATTTACCCAAATTATCTGTGGTTCTGGTTTGCCTCCGAAGTTCTGGATTAGGGTTTTGATTGACATTGCTATCCTTCCAATTCCATTACTTTTGGGTCTATAGTTCTGAAATTTGTTCTTCCTGGCTTGGTGCAAATCCAGGGTAGCCTGTAAAATTATCGCATTCTACATTAAGTATGAAATACTTCTTGACTGATCCATAATTGGATAAAGACTCCTAAGATTTGCTTATCCACCCGGATCAGATATCCTTTGAACATTATATCTCTTACCTGAATTCATAAAAAGAAATTGATAACCGTAAACCCTTGGATCAAAGCTCATAATTTCTCGTTCTTTTCTGTAAAGCTGTTTAATAATTTCAACTTTGGGTGCAACCATTTGATTTTGATGCATCAATGCTGGTATAGTTTAGAAATTCAGGTCTTCTGGAGCTAACAAATCCATAAATGAGGAAGCATTGGAAAGCTTGAAACAAATCAAAACGATATCAGTGGAGAAGCCTCCTCCTTCCCCAATTCAGGCGCTGCTGGGAGCAATAGCAGCTGCCACCATTGCTCTTATTTTGTACAAATTCACTACTACCATTGAAGCTTCTCTAAATCGGCAGGCACTATCTGATAATTTTTCGGTATGTTTGAATTCTTCGCACAAGAATCGTTTTTTTTTCTATTTCTGGTTAATTTTTATCAATAATAATAATAATAATCTATCAATGTATATTAGGATGGACAAAACTGACACAAACCGATAGACTAGATCAGACCATAATGTTTTGGTCTAGGTCTGATCCGTCTTTGTATTTTTGATACTAGTCCTTATACTAAAATTCTAAAATTAAAATATATTGATCAGATTTTATTTTTTTCAAAACTCAAATCTGATTGGATCATATCATGTTTAATTAAAATTGACGATTAATAATGTGGTAGATAATGTTAGTAAATTTGCATTTTAAAATTTTCTTATATTATATAGTTTGTAATTGTATAATCAATTAATCTATTTTAGTATTGCATATTCTTATATTAGCTTTTATATATTTTGTTGGATTTGAGTTGATTTAGATTTTAATAATTTTTATTTATCTTGAATTTATTTTATTTTATTGGGTGAAACCAAGACTAGCCTAATCATGACTAGAATTTTTGGTCTCGTCATGATCATTTCCGACAGTCTTATTTTCTCCAAAAACAGACCGGACCACGTCCACTCCCTAACGTATGTTACACTCGAGAAGTTATCACAAAACATCATCAATCGTTTTAATCCTCTCCAAGTGTAGTGCTATGTTATATCCATTTGACATTGTCTTGTAACGCTCTAATGCCCTGCTGTTTTGCAGGTTCGACAAATAACGATTACCATAAGGTAACCTTAATTTTCCGATTTTATGCCCCATTTGCTGTTTTTTACTATAAGCATTCTGATTTTATCATGATTTGTTGCACCAGGACTATCATTAATGGCTTGTGCTACCTTGCAACATTCGTTTTTGGCGCAAACTCTATCGGCTTGTTCCTTTATTCCATTCAATTGTTCGTAAATTCCTTTAACGATGACGTAACAAAGAAAGAAACGAACAAAGTTGGCGATGAACTAACGGGGTTGACCGAGTCAACAGCTGAAACTACGAATGCCGATAGGATGGAGGAATCCGGCGAGGGCACAAACGAGCAAAGCAAGATCGATTCAAAGCGCTAATCTCATCGGAGTTAGTTCTACTTTCTCTCTGAATATTTTGGCTGCATTACTTTCACTTTCTTCTCCACATATTTTATAGATCGATATTTCTTTGATAATCGTAGATCTAAGCATGAAATACTAGTATCGAATTATGTGTCGTTTTCTGTGGCTTTGAGTTGCAGATAATTGCGTATTATTCTCTGATGGGAGTATCGAGTTTTTCATCGTGTACACAAACCATTGAAGTTGAAAATACGCATATGACACGATTGAAAGTCTGCATATAAACGTAGTTTTAGACATGAATACTATTGATTCAGTCGATTTAGGTTGATGGATCCGGTTAAGTATCGTTTTATTCATCCCGAGCCACTTGATCGATCTTCAGATGGTTATGTGCCGAAAACTACTTATCTGCAAACAGGATTAGAAAAAAGTATGAACTGGGAGAGAAACATTGCGGAAGAAGATGTCACCTTCTCCACCTGTAATTCACAAATAACGTACATCCAAATCTCTCCAACACCTCATCTTCCCATCTAGAGTTTGTTCAATTTGATGAACACGCATGTCATGTCCACCTTTCGTCCACATAATGCATGCATAAGTACATACATACATCTCCATATGCAGAAGAGGATTTCAAAGTTAGGGGTGATCCAACTACAATTAGGGGTGAGTAGGGGTTAATCTGGCCCGGTTTTATCTCAAAATAAAACAAGAACTGAAACTTATAGTTTTTAATTTTTAGAACCAACACCAGAACTAGCGGTTTTGGTTTTAATTTGATTTTATTGTGTATTTTTAAAAAAATATATAACAATAAAATATATATTTAAGTTGGGTTTTAAGTAATTGGTCGAGTTTATAACCAATTTTAGAATTTATATCGAATTTTATTAAGGTTTGTGTTGGATTTTACTTGATTTTTAAAAAAAATTTGATTTACGGTTCCGGTTTTAGTTTCGATTTTACTGTTTTTTACTCTTAAAGACTGGAACCGATTCATAAATTACGGTTTTTTAAATTCCTCGTTTTAAAAATTCCTCGTTTTGTCCTTCGACTCTTTTGCTAAAATTACATCGATAAATACACTCTTACATATATATATATTTATATACACACACATTTATATTTAATTATATATATAAATGATATTTATGAGATTCCAATTATTTAGTGATATTTATGAGATTCAAAGCTGTCAAAATGGCTCATCGCCACATGACTACTTGAGGATTGCCCTTCATTCAACCTTGGTGGCCCAACTCTTTAAGTGCATAATGCATGTACATAAAACCAATAAAATAAATAATTAAATATTATTTTATTTTTATTTTTGATTAAAAATAATTATATATATTATAATTAATAAATGATGTAATGACATTATAGTATATTTCTAAAACGACCCATACATTTAAAATTAGGAAAAATAATCAAACATAACTTTTTACTCAGTGAGAAGACAATGCAACTTAAATTACAATTAAAGTACCACGCTATTTTTCACCCAAACTGTTAAATTGTTTTTTACCGTTAATCAAAGCCCAATCCAAGCTGTGTTCAACCCGAGCCTAGCCGAACAGTACGGCTCCACTTTTGTGCCCTTCCAAAAGAAAGAATCCGGAGCCAGCTTAGCCGCCGATTTCCGCGGCTCCGACTGACATCGAGTCAGCGAAAACGGCTCGCGAGCCTTGGAGAACACCAGCTTCTGGTCCGTTAACGACACCATCGGTCCGGCGGCTTTCGCCGGGAAATTACGAGACGACGTCGCCGGCGGCGCCAATGTTTCTGGTTTCCCCCGCGGATTGTCGTCGTTGGGTTCGCCGGGATCGTTGATTTTGCTGACGTGGTTCTTCTTCCCCGTTGCCGGTGCCGTTTTCCATCTGATGAAATCAGTGCTGCAAACCCAGGTCTCCTTTGAAACCTCCATTGAAAGCTTCGGTTCGTACATCATCAAAAGCAAGCAATCTGGTAGGCCCAAGCTTTCTCTCTCTAGCTTTGAATTTCCACTGTCTCTCACCTTTGACTTTTCTTCTTCTTCTTCTTCTTCTTCTTCTTCATCTTCCTGGCCTTTCTCTGTAACTCCATCTTCTTCTGTTTGCAGGCAGTTTTCTTTTCCACTTTCGCTGTGTTCTTCGGTGTCTTTTTCTTCGACTTTAGCTTCAATTTCTTCGATTAAAAGACCAGATTTTTCATTCCCTTCAAGCTTTTCGTCATTTGCAGGATAGTCATCTTTTTCATCCACGTCGTCTTTAATCTCCTGTTCTTGCTTGAAAATTTCTTCTGGTGTGATTCTATGTACGTTTTCCTCTTCGAAATCTTCTTCTTCGATTACAGTTGCAGAGGTCTCCAGAAGTCGTTTAGCAAGGGCCGCCATTTTTACAGGATCAGATCTGCATCTCATAAGCAACAAAGCATTCTTGGGAGGAACACAAACACTCTCAAAACCAGAGTAGTCTTCCTCTTTGAACTCAATCCCTTCAAAAAGTTGTCTTCTTTTACTGCCTTTTCTCTCTCCTTCATCTTCCACCATTAATTCCACCATTAACGCTCTGCAAGAGCTCGAAATTCCCGGGTTTCCTTCCTCCATCTTCTCCCTCTCGCTTGCAAAGCAGTTGAAATCAGCTCCGAGCCCTCTCAAAGCTTCGCAAATCGTCAATGGCAGATGAACCTTCTTCGCGTTCCCATCAGTCAAATACTCCCTCTGTGATTTCTGAAACTTCGGATTCAGAACAATTCTCGATCTGCTCCTCGTCTTTCGCCCATTCCTCTTGTTCTTCCTCACTCTCACTTGCCCAATACAAGTCACTTTCGGAGAAGTCGGTTCTGGATTTTCAACCACGCGTAACATGGGCGAGGCCTTTCCGCCATTAACGCTCCCACTGGTTCTTAGTCTGCGACTCCGGGAGATAGCGAGAGCGACTTGCGGCGGTTCTCTGCCGGAAACCCGAACTGGGACGAGATGAGACGAGGATTTTAACGAGATTTTCATCGAATCAGAGGAACCCAATCGAGAGGATATCAAGCGTACGAAGATCACCAAGAAGCTGCTTGAATGGCTTCTGCAAAGAAGGTCGTTAATGGGTTTCTTTCACCAGATCAATCTCATCATCAATGTTTGTGAAATCCTCATGGGCACCAAATGGGTTCCGACCACGAGGCTCTGCAACTTCAACAAAAGAGAGAGAGAGAGGGAGCAGAGAGAGAGGAGATATTACAAGGTGTAATGATAAGTTTTGGGAAAGTCGATGAAAGGAAAGGACAGTCTCTGTTCCCAACGATAAACCCGTTTTTCCTAGTTACCAAACCAGACAATTCCATCTTTTTATATAAAAAACCGAACCGATTCGACTTTTTTTTGTTCGACCAAACCAACCCACATTTGCATGACCCAGTTCAATAAAATCCGGCCGTCAAATGAATTCCAAACTCGTTGTGCGCAAAGTTCCTTAAGAAATTATGGTTCACGATAATCTCGAAGAAAAATAACATCGATTAAGTCTAAGTTTGTTTTGGCCAATTTTTTATCTTTGCTTCAATTTTGCATAGCATATATTATATATACATGACTAAACTAATGGATGATCGGGTTTAGTAAGGCAGTTGATCAAACCCACCTACTTTTGTCGAATTAGATTAGAAATCTCCTCGACCTAAGACGACTCTTAAACTTTAATCGGTTCGATTTGTGTTACGTTGTTTGTCTTCGTCGTTTCTTCGCAATTCAGATTGCCTTTCTTTTTAGCTATCAATCAATATTACTAAATTTTGCAATTATTTATAGCCATTTATGGTAGAATTAAGAACAACCATTTGATAATTTTAATAATTTTATCACAATAATTAAATTAATGCACCATTGTATTTAAATTAGCTAATGATTTGTCACGGCTATTTCAATTAACGTACTAGGCTATTAAAGCTTCAAAAAAATGTACAGCGTTGATTTGAGAACTGAAAAATCGACGGCTGAGATTGATTTGCTTTACAGATAATAAATGGTACGATGCACGCGCTAGCTAGCAGCGACAGCGGTGGATCGGTGGATGAACTACAAAGCCTGGCTGGCCTCACATTTCCGGTGACAATCCTGAACGTGACATCCATGATTTAAACAACTCCTTGAACTTACTTTACTTTTTTTTTTTTTTTTATAATTAAATTTAATGACTTATTTACGCGCCACAAATTAAAATATAGTTACGGGATTTCTCGTTCTTCCAGCAATTTATCGATTAATTCCATCGAGCAAACAACAGATCGATAATTTTTAAAACATGCTATTTTTAAGATTTGAACCAAGAACAATCATAAAGATCCCATCTTTGAGACCAATTAGTCAAACCGGCATGCCGATCGTATCAAGCCAAATTTACATTCAGCGTTTTGGATGAATGGGTCGAGTTTATAGATCGCGATCAAGCCAAATTTTGAAGCTCGAACGATCCATTTTCGTAAACGACGCGTTGGAGAATTTAGTGTTTGAATTCTAATAACCTCTAGTATTTGAGCTATCTTATTCTTCTTTTGATTGGTTCTATTTGATTTGTCTCTTTCACACCCAACAATTCCATCAATTACTTTATGATTTGCCTTAATAATAGTTATATTCTTTATTTAATTTTATATTCCTTTGAAAAATAAAAATTTGCATCACATTATAATCTTTTTAACCGCTTAAAATAACTAAAATTAATGAAAAATATCTGCTAGAAATTATAGTAAAATTTAAAATTCAATCAAATCCACAACATAATTGACCAATAAATACAATGAAACCTTGATGGGACTTGGTCATTAAATACAACTCCAAAAAATGGGGTCAGCATTTATTGCAATTAATTGAACAAGAACAAGCAAGATCTAACTCTGTAATTCCAGATAAGTGACCAAATAATCAGAACCACAGGTGGACAGTGCTGGCAACACATGTCTTCCAATATTTAAGATATGAACAATCCACATATTTCATCACATTCCACAACATTCATCTTATACAAGTCTTGGGATTTGGATTCACACCATGCTCAGATTATCTAGTAGAAGATACAATATATAAACAAGTAGATACAAGAAAGAGATTCCTCTGATTTTTATCTCGTAGAAGCCATAAAATTGTTGACTTTTTACCCTTTTATCACGGATTCGAGAACCTAAACACCATCCTCTTCGAGATTGTTGACCCGCTCACATTCGTCGATCCATTCGCTGTATCTGTAATCACACCAGAAAGAAACGAAACGGGTGGATTATGATGAGATCTATTTTTAGGCGTAGAAAAAGTTAGATGCTACTTACATGTCGATTGGTTCAGTCAAAGCTGCATAACAAAGAAAACAAACATAAATCATCAGCAAAGCTTCCAAATGGATCGAATGTCAGATAACTTACATATTTTAAACTAGAATTAGAAAATTTGTGATGCGTTAAGTAAAACAATTCCTCCAAAAGTAATTACTGATTGAGACCATAATTTTAAAAGTTATATTGGAAGAATTCATTTCCAGGATTAAATCCAAAGCAATCTCCTCAACGTCAACTTATATAAGCAGAATACCTGTGACAGTGGTGCTAAAACTCTCTTGGCAAATCCTACAAGAAGCTTCTCCTATCAGGTTCTTCATATCACTAAAACCAAAAAAATTAGAAAATAAATAAGAAACGACATGCATGTGTACATAAATTTATTGCTTCATATTGTTTTCTAAACATCAAGGAATGCATTGTCTAATCAATATTAACGTATGCATAATGACATACACAGTTATCTACAAATCTAGGAAAAATAAATAAATTATGCAAATTTCTACAACAATATGCATAATGCCATACACCGTTATCCACAAATCAAGGAATATAAATAAATATGCAAATTTCTACAACAAGAACATCAGTAGTGTCTAAGTCTTTCTTTGTAGGAAATTTTTTTGAGTTTGATTTCATCAGTTAGCTTTTCTCCAGGCTCAAGATTCACATTGAAACTCTCTAAGTTGGTGGAACGCATGGCACAGTTACTCAGCGAAAACATATTATCTGAATAAAACTTCTTTGAAGATATGATTAATGGTCAATGTCTAGTGGTATATGTAAAAGAGATTAACCAAATCAATCGGAAATTAGTTCCTATGTTAAGAAGAAACTAAATACTTACATACGACATTCAACACTGGTTCCATGATTGCAGAACGGACAGCTGAAGACTGTATCGAGCTTGTCCATACGCTTTTTTGGTGGAGGCTTTGCTCTTGACTTTCTTTTCCCCATTTCTCCTTTAAGATACCTCTGTTGCAATAAAATTATCCCGTACTAAAATTAATTGAGAAAATGATAACATAACCTAAACCAGCTATTTTCTAATACATTTAAAATAATAATAATAATAATAAATCCTTCCTTTCACCAGAGCACTAGATAAATGAATCTTTGCACAAATAGTATCTACTTAATACAAAACCATTTAAAAAAGTAATGACCCAAAAGTAAATTTCTTCTATAAATTTGACTAAAATATGGATTCATGATTAATAAAAAACAAACTCTAAGTAGCAATCAATTAAAATGATTCCCTCAATTTCAGATCAATCAACCATGAATTGAACGGATTCTAAAGCAAAAGATTTGAATAAAAAAAAAATTTACTTCCATGAGTACAAACAGAAATCATCAACTAGATACCAATTAACTGCCTAACAGCACTAAAATTAAGATTTTTTTCACTATACAGCGTCAAGGAACGATCAAAACAGAAACTCAAATACAGCCTGATTTCAAATCCCTGACATAAGGAATTAACCCAAATCAACCCTTTACTAATTTATCTTTGAATCGAGCCAAAAAGAGAATCAGATTTCGCAACTATTCCTGTAAGGGAAATTTCGGAAAAAAATTCCTTCTAACTAGGGTGACTGGCGGAGAGGAAATCACGCACCAGAAAACAGACAAGAAGAAACCCCTAACTCGCCGGAATCGACACACCCAACAGCCGACCGCCGTAAGTTGCTCAGACTTGGCTAGGAAACTTCAAATCCGCCCTAAAGACCAAAAGATTTGTTCGGGGAGGATGGCCGGTGAGTGACGGAGTTATCTGCGAGCTCCGGAGTTCTGGCAAAAGTCGAAGGCAGAACGCAGAAGAAGGCTGAAGGGGAGAACTTCTAAATCAGCAAACCACGATAGGGCAAAATATATGAAGCACTGGCGTGGGCCGCTACGTGGGTTGGGCCTTGGGCGTGGCTTGTGGCTTGACGAGCACCGACGAATAATCGTATCTAATCGACCCGTCAAATCGATTATTTAAATGAAAATAGATTAATTTTTAATTTTAAAAAAATTAATTTAAACTCACCCCAAAATTTTGGGGTTGAAATTTATTCGAATCAGATATACGATCAGATTGAATTCATATCTAATTTTACAAAAACCAACACGTCAAATTGTAGGGGTGGAAATCAGTTCAGTCTACCCCAAAAAACCAAATCAAACCTCATTGTTCGAAAAAAAACTAAAGAAAAAAAACCAAAACACATAGAATCGATAAAAACCAGATACGTTATGTTTGGTTTTCAGATATAATTTAAAAAGATCGAGCAAAACCAAACCGAACCAAAAAATATTAAAATAATAAAAATAAATGATTTTCTATTATAATAAGTAAAAAGAAAATGAAATTTGTTTACATTATTTACTAATGATGGAATATTAGTTCTTTATAAATGAAATTTGTAAATTTGATTTCTCTTACTATTATAATTGAAGTTATTCTACGACACCTAATTGGAATTTAAACCGAACTTAACACCGCATTGAGAAGATTGAGGGTGTCATTGGTTCGGTTCGACCCCTACCAGATTGGAATTTATGAGAAGATACTTGAATTTTAGTTGGTTAACATCGATAACTCTCAAGTTCATATTTTACGAAATCAAATGTTACCCCGTATCAAAATCACCCCAAAATTTAAAGTTAGATTTGAATCAAGTTAATTATTCGACTGAGTTTAATTTGGATATAATTTTATACAATCAGAGTCGTTAATTTGGGTGAGACTATGCGGGCGACCCGTACTGTGAAACCAAAGACAAACCAATATCTAAGTCTTTGCAAGGACCCCGTCCATACAAGCAAAAGTGCACAATCCACATCGTTTGGTTGTGTCGTAGCTTGCACGTAAGTAACGTTCTTTTCTTAACCAATATAACACGTTTAGAACAATTTATGAAGACTCTAGCTCGAAACAAATGATATTATACGATAAATCATGAAAAGATTGAAAGAGTAATTATTTTAAGAAAAGAAACTAACATTAAAAGTGGACCTAAAGTCACATATCAAGTGAACATAGACTATAACGTTAGGCCCCACTTCTAATTGTCTCTAGGGGACCCACACATGACTTCCATACCCCACCTTCATCTCTTGCTACTCTATATTTAATATTGCTATCATTATTATTTTGCAAATAAATAAATAAATAAATAAAGTTGTCTTCATAGAATATCCATTAGCATTTTCTAATTTGTGTTCCAATTATATCCATTAGCATTTTATATAATTTTATATTTTAATCCATTTTTAATTTGTAATAATAATATTGATAAATGAAATATAAGTAAGAATACAAAAGGAAATTGCGATTTAATAGTAATTTATTGTTGATGGAAAACAATAATTTTAGATCCTAAAATTAAATTAAATTAAATTAAAATATTTATATAATATAATATTTTATATTTAGTATTTTTAAATTAGAGAAAACCAATATTTAAAATAAAATAATAAGAAGGTAATTAAAATAAATAGACTTCCCAAACCGAAAAAGGAAATTTATAAGCGACCCATTTATGTACAGAGAGCACGATCTCTCTCTCTCTCTCTCTCTCGGGTGTTTGTCGCTTGCTTTCGTCAAATTTTCTTTGATTTCTGGGTAATCTCGAAGCAACTGAGTTTAATTTTCGATTCATGGAGGGGGTTTTTGTTTGCATTGATGAATTGCTCTTTTGAATGCGGCACATTTTTTCAATCATTCTCCTTCTTTTGTCTTTGATTTTGCAGGTGCCGGTGAATGAAAGTTGAGTTCTTTCATAGGTGGTTTTTTATTTTGTTCATGACTAAAAAGTGAGTGGTTTTGCAATTCCTCCTTCGTAATTGTTATGCTACCAATTAATCTCAAATTGGGATCTTATTTTCCTGTTTGGTTTCTTGGAGTCGTTAGAGAAATATGAAGGAATTCTTGAAATTTCTTTCGAGTTTTGGGGTTTCCCGAAGTCTGATTGAATTATGAATTGAAATTATTATTTTTGTTGATATGTTAAAAAATTTCCCCCTTTCGTAGTTATTTTTTTTCTTAATCGATTGTGATTGACCAAAATTCAACTATACACTCTTCAGATAATTGTAGGTCGAAATTATTTCATAATTAACAAAGTTTTCTATTATTAGTAGCTTATGTGTCTGGTGTGCTCATATCAAACATAGCGGTCTTTTCTTATTGGAAAATTGTGAAACTTTCTATGTTTTGTTGGTGTGAGTTTCCGTTTTATTTTTTATTGGGCTCTATTTGAAAAACCACACACCAAGCTTTGAGGAATTGTTGTTCGAAATTCACTAAATTAGATATTCAATACATTAAAATGTATAGTATTAAGAAGTATGGCATCACACATGAGATGCATTTTCTAATTATGAAATCATAATACTTCTATTTGTTATTTAGATGATTCAGTTCAAAAAGCATGCTGTAAGTTGACGTTTTTTTCTTCACTTGATTGCATTAGAGGTTGTCTTTTCTGATAAACGAAGGAATTTCCCATCGCCCATCCCACTTTTTTCCTTTATGTATTTTGACATTATGTAACTTTGCTTTTGCAGTAACATTTAGGTTTTTTCTAACGAAAAGTGTTTCCATGGATTGAGCAGTAGAGCTGGTTAGGGACATAGAGAAAAAAATCAATAGAAATTCATATTGGAAGAATCGGAGGGAAGTTGCATTCTCTGGTGTAGGTTGTAAATCTCGATCTCTTAGTTTTGACGTGTATCAAATGAAGAGAATGAATAGTTTCGTCGTAATGAGGTATAGAGGGAGATTGAACCATTGTTTTAAAAAAAACTCCATGAAAAAATAGACTTTAACCTTGAATGTTGCTTGTTTGAGTTCCCTTTGATGGAGTGTTTGATTTCTATTCGATCTGCAATAACTTGGAACCATTGTCCATGTAGTTTTATTCATCATGGGGCAAAGGATACCATGTACAAGTCAGACGATCGATTTTGAGATGAATCAACATCTTCAAGGCTATCCTCCAGAGGCTCCCATTCTTTCTGGAGGCCCCCCAAGCTATCCTCTGCATAATTTCCCTACCTTAGTAACATCGTCAGGGAGAACTGCATATTTGGAGTCTAACTATCTACATGAGCAGTATGATGGTCCTATGTCTTATGGAATGAATAGATATAATGGTCTCCATCAACAATGTAATTCGGATTTAAACTACAATTCTCCTGGAAGCTTCTATTATTCGTACGCAGCTCCTCCATCGAGTAATGGGCTACCCGGTATTCCTCTAAATCATGACATTTCTGAGCAATTGTCCTCTTCAAGCAATCATGGAATCAATCCTATAGGATATTCTGCAGATAACTACAGAAGGATACATACTCATTATCCAGACGAGAGAGGAGGGTCAAGCAAGAGAAAAATTGCTGAAGGATATCCTGTGAGTTTCCCACATTCTAATGGCTCAGCGGGGTCTAGTTCTTCGGTCCTGCATCCCGAGGAGGTTGCTCTTGTGGATTCTGCCTCTTTGAGCCTCTCTCAACACCGAGGAAATTTGATTCCTGGAACCGATGTAGGACTCAGGAGTAGTATTAGGAACGGATCTGGTGGACTAACGTTGGATTCTATCCTGGTACATGATCGTAATATCCATAGGGTCGGTGGAACTTCTTTGAGGCCACACCTTCAGCCGCCTGGTGATGGATGTGCTTCATCTTGGAATCCTCCCTCTATTCAACCTTATATGCACGGTATATCTTTTTTCTTTAGATTTGTATTCTAATGAGAGTATCATATATTTTATTACTTTGCCTAAAAGAATAAGCAAATAATTACCACTAAGTTTATGTGGTAATATGTAATTTATCCAAATTTGAGATTCATACTTTATCAGAGTCCATTGAGAGTAAACATCTTATACTTAGGGTGTTTTTAATTGATACTTTAAAATTTTAATTGTATCAATTGATATATTAAATTATGATTGTTTTTTAATGAATATCTTAAACTTATAATTTAGCAATTAACACTTTGAAGTTTAGACAATTGTCAATCATCACCTTATCAAAAAATTTACATTAATTAAGCCTTTTTTTATAATTTTTTTTCAAATTATTATATATTATCAATTAATATGATCAAAACAAAAAATTATAATGAAAAGAGATTAAATTTGATCATAAGAAGGTGCATAATAATGAAAACTGAATGTTTGGACGTCTATTGATAAATTTTGAAGGTTTAAGGGGTCAATTGAAAATACACTCTCACTTTAAAAAGTTGATTCATAGAATTAAAATTTAATGTGTAATTTGAAAAATACTTAATTTCAAGGTGTCAATTGATACAATTAGAACACACATAAATATAACATATCTATTGATAATTATCTTATTATATATTATCACATCCGTGAGGGTTTGTATAACATTATTTCTTGAGTCAAAATGTGGGAAACCAATGCTTTTACTTTTAACAAATGATAAGTTATTAGATTGCTTGCTGATAGGATCCTCGTACATGTTTCACAGGAAGTAATTCAAATGGTACTTCTTTGGAAACTCCGTCTTTGGGTGTGCATCGATATCATGAAATAAGTTTTCACAATCCTCCTATGAACAACTGGCCTCCCAATTACCATATGTCAAGTTCAACGCCAAGTATTCAAGGAATTAGAAGCCACAACATCAATTTTCACTCCCAAATGCCAAGTTCTTCATTCAGGTTTCCGATGAATTACTCGCAAAGCACCCTAAACATTCCCCATAACAATTTAGAGATTGGGCATATGGAACAAGGACCGGTCCCACCTACTGGATTGAGGTTATACCGGCCCCACAGGGCAGCTCTTGTTCCTGGCACTACATTTAGACACCAGAACCTTCCTCATTTGAGAGTCTTGCCAGCTGATGTAATATTTTCTCTTTTTATTTCCTCATATTTATCATGAAAATCAGATAGAGTGTATTCACAACATGCACTATCTGTTGTAGGAAGTTGCATTATTGGAGATTCCAGAATTCTTCGAAGTCAGAAACTTTGTCGATCATCATAGAGACCTACGTTTGGACATAGAGGACATGTCTTATGAGGTTACTGATTGTGACATCAAATAATGCTTGAACTTCATTAATCCTATGATAAAATTTTATTATAAAAGTGATCCTATGATCATTGCAGGAGCTGCTTGCATTAGGGGAGCGAATTGGTAGTGTAAACACTGGGTTGTCTGAAGAAATTATCACAAATCAGTTAAAGACAAAGAGTTACGAAACGTCTGCAACTCTTATCACTAAAGAAGAGTCTCCATCTGTAGATAAAGAAGTGTATTCTTGCATTATATGCCAGGTAATGTTTAAAGAGCCTAATTTGTCTTCATCTGCTAGTAGAAACGTTCATTTTGATGTATTTTGCTACTGTTTGATCACATATTGACGATGCATGCAGATTAAATTTTGATGGTTATCTGCATGTACCAATTCTCATATTTGTCGTTTATAAAATATGGTCCAACTATAATTCTAGTCGGTCTTAGTCATTTACAGTTTTAATTCTAAAATTTTAGGATCAAGATATATTAGTCTGGTCTTATTTTTCAAATACCGGATCAGATCAGACCATGTTCATCTCTAGTTAAAATTGACTACTAATGATAAAGTATTTAATTTTGATAAATGTGTGTTTTAATTTTTTTAAATATTAAAATTAGTAATTATTATAATATTATGATTATTTTAATATGTTTTTTTAATTTAGTATTATATATTCTTGTATTATGTATTTTATATAATTTAAATTTATTAGCTTTTATTAATTTAAAATTATTTTATTTTATTTTAATAAGAAAATTCGAAACTGTACCGGACTAAGACCAAAATTTTGGTCGGATCCCACTAATAGTTCTAAAATTATAGGACCAAAATAATCACATATAGACGCAGCATCATTCAGCATTCAAATTAAATATTGGTCATCAGCACATACACATTTCCTATATATTTGTCTATTGCAGGAAAACTATGAGAACAATGAAAAGATTGGAGTCCTTAATTGTGGGCATGAGTACCATGCAGATTGCTTGAAAAAGTGGCTGCTCATCAAGAACCTCTGTCCCATCTGCAAATGTGAGGCGCTGACCGAATGAAAGGGATAGCGACAGGATAAAACGGGGCTGATGTCGGTAGACTTAAATTCGATTAATCTGTCAATCTATCCATGATTGGAGTTAGTGTTATTTTGATATTTTTGTTGCACATATATATGATGACTAGTTCTGTAACTCTTTTTTTTTGGCTTCCACAATATGGATCCTGTATAACTCTGTACAGACGTGGTTTTCTCTGTTCTATTAACTTGAAATTATGCACATATTTTGTTCATCTGTGTTGTAGAATAATATGCTTATTATTTTGTCAAGTTTCATGGGTCGTGATAATGACTGTTTGTGTACAATATTAGAAAGTATGTCATGGGTTATGATGAGATCATCGTAATTATAAATTAAGTAATGTTTGATTTATCTTTTTAGTATATTTTTTTGTTATATATGTGTTTACGTGTTGAACTGCAATCTATTTAGTTAAAATATATTTAATGTATTATAATTAAAATAATTATGAATTATATTTATTATATTAATCAGAACTTCATACATCAGCGTGTGTAATAAAAATATATATTAATAACGTAAATTTAATATTATTTAATTCGACAAGATTTTATGTATGCCGCAAGGGTTGAAATTTATTGAATCATTGCCAATAGATCAATCTCGTCTGATCAATTATTCAACGAATCAAAATTTGTTACCCAAAAATCAAACTCATCTCTTCTTTTTTATCAATCCCGAAGAAACAAATCTACTATCTTGTCTTATATGACACTTAACACAACTATAAACCCAAAAGAAAAGATCAAAGCTAAAGCTACAAACCCAAAAGACTAAAGGCTTCTCATAACTTCAAGTTGAGATTGATGTCTTCATCTGTTTCCTCGCTATTCCCCCTTGCAGCCTAGTCGGTTTGTGTAGTAGCTGCAGGCTGAATGAGGCTGTGGGGTGGCTGAATACTTTGTCCAGACCTGGACACCAGGATCCCGTCCCTCGCTTCCAAATATTAATAAAAAAAGTTGCAAAACCAGATTATGAGATAGAATACAAGAACTCCATTCATTAGTTCCCAAATAAAGTCCATATTTCTTTGTTTGTAACTCACTTGAAAGGGCAGTAGATTGAACTCCACGGGCTGGCCGTGAAGGGATGCTGGATAAGCCGAAGGAGTCTCCAATGTAAGAAAATTTCCACTCGAGGTAGACGGGCTAGTGTTAAGCAACGACATAAAGCCAGTAATCAACACATTTTAATCTCTGACAAGCAAGAAGCATCATATACATTGTCAAAAATAGGGGTGGGCGGATCCGATCCAATCCGACGATCCGATCCAATCCGATCGGATCGGATCGGATCAGGTAGTCGGTAGAATAACCTTCAATTTGATCGACGTTCGGATCGTTATCGGATCGGATTGGAAATCGGATTCTAAGCCAATCCGATCCAATCCGAACGTCGGATTCTCCAAATCCGATTACATAATTATCCCCAAATTTTTGAATTGGGGTTTCAAGCTTCAATCCGATATTCGTGTTTCCTCATTCGCGACGACGAACAACCGACGACGAATAGCCTCCTCCGACGAACTCCGACGACGAACAACCGGGCGTATCGACTATCGACGACTTACCCCGACTCCGAACCCCGTCGACGACTAACCCCGACGCGACGACGACGAACAGCCGGCGCACTCCAACAAAGTCAGAACGACGAACACCCGACCCGAGGCCCTCCGTTGCATCCTCTGCCTCCGCTGCCTCTGCCTCTGACTCCGGCCGTCATCACCTGCATCCTCTGCCTCCAGCCCTCCGGCCGTCCGTTGCTGTTGCTGCTGCTTCTATCGACAGAATTGATTAATTTATGTATAGAATTTTTTTGTTTCATAATTGTTGAATTACATCTGATTGAATTGTGATTGAGATTTGAAAATGTATTATACACAATTGCAAATGTTAGAATTTTGATTGTATTATAGAAATGTTAGAATTTTGGAGGAATTGCGTTATTTGTTATTGAATTACGATTATTTGCTTTGGTTGTTTTTATTGCAGAATGGAAAGTACAGCTTCTGCAAGTGCAACTATCGACACAACGATACAACCAACATCGACAACTCCTACGACAACTACGAATCCTATTGAGCCTGGCCCTAATCCAAGAAAAAGAGCATTGAGAGCTGGATGCTGGGATCACTTTACATTGGTGGAAGGATGTGATCTGGAGGATCCGAGAACTAGCTGCAACCATTGTGGCATCCGATATGCTTGTCATACAAAGAAGGCGGGAAGTTCGAATATGAAAAAGCATTTAAAGAGTTGCAACAAGTATTTATTGGCCACGGATCAATTACAGAGGAAGTTGCCTTTTACTACGCTGAAAGGGGAAGCAAGTTCGTCTTCTGTATCGTCTTTCACACAGACAGAAGCGCGGGAAGTACTTGCGAGCATGCTCATAACTGATGAACTACCGATGAGAATGGTAGAAAAAGAAGGATTCAGAAAGTGGTGTGCATATCTCCGACCCGAGTTTGTGCTACCTTCACGCAGGTCAGTTTCAAGAGATATCAATGCAATTTATAAGAGGAGAAAAAATCAGTTTAAAGAATATTTTGGTAAAAGTAATCAGAGAGTTTGCCTCACTACGGACACTTGGACGTCGGCACAGAATATAAACTATTTGGTGTTGACAGGCCATTTTATAGATGGAGATTGAAAATTGCAGAAGAAAATTTTAAATTTTCGACAGATTGATGACCACAAAGGAGAAACCATTGGAAGATTAATTGAGCATTGTTTGCGCGATTGAGGGATTGAGAAGGTATTCACAATTACGGTAGACAACGCCTCCTCAAATGATGTAGCCGTTGCACATATGGTTAAGAGTTTGCGACATTGGAGTGGATTGGTTTTGGATGGAGAGTTCATTCATGTGCGATGCTTTGCTCATATCACCAATTTAATTGTGAATGATGGGCTTAAAGAGCATCAAGCTTCTATTAGTCGAGTACGGAGGGCGGTGAAGTACGTGAAGTCCTCACCAGCACGTTTACTGAAGTTCAAAAGTTGCATTGACATGATGAAAATCACATTTAAGGGCAATGTGACATCTGATGTGCCTACTCGATGGAACTCGACATACCTTATGTTGGAAAGAGCTGAGAAGTATGCAGCTGCATTCGATAAACTTGCAGAATCCGACACTCAGTTCTTAGCTTATATGAGAGAAGAAGGGCTTCTCACAGACGAAGATTGGGAGATGTGGAGCCGATCATTGAACTCTAAAGTCTAAACGGCGGATTATGACTATTTTGTATGGTTTATTTTATGTAGTATGATGATATTATGAATTGTTTTTGAATTCTGGAATTCTGGTTTTCGATTATGATAGTTTTGTATTATGATTGCTTTACATTGTAATGGAATATTATCGTTTTGAATTATTGATGTAAGAGCATTATGGATAGTTTTGAATTATAATGAATTATGGATGAATTTTTAGTGATTATGAATAAATTTCAAAAATTTTGGAATAACGTTGTATGTCTGGGAATGAAGATAGTTTGAATCTTGGATGATATATTTTGGATTAGGTTCTCAGAAGTCGGATTGCAGGGAAAACACTCAAAAGTTTTGAGTCAAAACAGGGGATCCTCGGATCCTCGGATTTTTGCACGATCCGATCCGATCCGATCCGATAATTGTCGGATCGGATCGGATTCAGATGAAGTTGTGGAGCCGATCTGATCGGATCCAAAACTCCAATCCGATAATTGTCGGTTCGGATTGGATCGGCAACAATCCGATCCGACGCCCACCCCTAGTCAAAAAATATGAATAAGGTTAGATTTACTTTCTTATAATATTATCTTATTGTACGCGATAATGTGTCAGATTTTAATTAATTTAGTTAAAATATATTTAATGTGTTACAATTAAAATAATTATTTATAATATTTATTGTATAAATCAAAACCCGACAAGTCAACATGGACAATAATAAGTTAAATATAGCACTACCCACAAAGCATACATACAAGACATTACGAGAGTGTTCAAGATTTACCTATCATGGAAAAGAATCTAGCAATAAACTACAGAATGGCATGACTAACGCCATGACTATTTCAACGAATCTGTTTGCTTATAGTTAGAAAATTTCCAATTGAATGTTCAAGAGTGATGTTACCCGATTTTTAGGTTTCTGAATGAATCACTATTTTCGTACAATGCTGATGAATCTCTGATTTGAACAGAGGCACACGATTGGTAGTTTGACGAAAGGCCTGATGGCTCGCCTAGAAATAAATGATTGGTCGCTTCACGCCACTTATCTATACTACATTTGGACAATCATATAATTCAAATAGTTAGATGGCTTGATTTTGTTTCGAAACAGCAATTAACCGATAGAAATTTTAATCTTTTGAGTCAACAGGAATCCACATCCAAATCCTTAATTATAAAACTCAAATCCAAGCGCAAAACAGCAGAGTTAAACTGGAGGAAACAATCAATGTCAATTACCAAAGAAGAGACTATGAAGAGGTTGTCTGATGGCAACTGAATAAATAAAACTTGAACAAGTTGATGAAGAAATCAGAGAGTTAAGTAGTAATAAACTCAGACTAAACTGAAATCTTATTTGTAATAGGAATGACATCTATGCTTGCTCATAGATATAACCTCGTTCTTCTGGATTGACATGAATCACCAAGTAAATCAATGATAATTACCAAAGAAGATATAATAAAAATCATCCCATACAAAGAAGTATAACGCCCTTTATCTTAAGAATCCACTTTTTGTATTAATGACTACTCTATTTTTATGTTGTGCTAATGATTTGATAATTTTGATTGTAGCTCTAGCATGTTTCAATATACTCGTACCAATAATCTGAATATACAAAGAAAGATGTACAGTTGAATGAGGCTAATAATTTCATCTTTAGACAAAAAATAAGTAATGAAAGATTTAATGTACCTTTTCTTTCTCCTGGCGTTGCGTCGTTGGGTAGTCGTGATGATAATTTTGGTTTGAAGGGTGCTCCATTGGAAAATAATGCATCGATGACGACCAAGTTGACAAATCAGGGTTTATCTACAAGATTCACTATGCAAATCTATCTTCAGTTGAATTAAGTTAGTTGATCTATGAAGAAGGAAAGAAATAATAAAAACAAATCATATTACCGAAGTGGAGGAAGACGCATGTGTACATTGATTTGGTGGACAGCCGAAGTTGGATGTGTAAGGACGAAAAGCACTCGATCCAAATGGCAATCCAGAATTGGAAATGTTAGGACCATAAAAGTCAGGCACTGCAATTATTGGCCTCGGGGACTCAAAGGGAGGAGAATTTGTTCAGTGTCAATGGCGAATATCCAACATCTAGGTTCTCGGATGGTAATGACTGCTTTATTATCGTATTGGGAGAAAGATCGTCTTGAAATACAAATAGAAATGAAACTGACGATGTAGATTGATTTGAAAGGGGAACTGATACATGAGGGGAAGACCAAATTAACGGAGAAGCCTCAGCTGCTAAGTTTTCAATTTGCTCTTCTAATATCATCTGCTGCAACTTTTCTACGCCATGCCTCTCCTTCGAGCTTTTCTTTGTTTCGGATTTTTAGATGAAGATCCTCTGTTTAGACTACCTCTAGGGATTTGATCTTCCTCTGCCATTCTTCTTATCGACCAAACCAGATTTTCCTTACCACAAATTGAGCTGTTCCTTAGCACTAAACCATCAAAGAAAGATGTGCAATCGCTTGTATAGACTTACAAAAATGAATTCCGAGGAGAAATTCAAAGGAAAGAAGGATCACCAAGAAACCACAGACGAAGAAAAGAGTGAATGGGGCTGTACAGACTTACAGTTTTGGGATTCTTCTGAAACAGAGGTTCTTAGCGGCAGAGAGAGAGATCGAAAAATCCGAAAACTGAAGTGAAGAAAATCTAGAAGAAGCAACAAAATGTATCCATTTTCTCACAAAATCGTCGCCAAAATCCTCGCTCCACTCCTTGTTGCCTTCCTCAACCGACTCTTTCCCGCTCTCTGATTCTTCTCTTCCTTGATTGTACGAGCAGCTTCAGCGTGGTTGCGTGACTGAGACACGGCCTATTTATACTTTGGGGAGGATAATTAAATTTATCCACTGATCACATTTTATTTATTATTTATATAATAAATATTAAAAAAATATTTTAATTATAATATATTAAATATAATAATCAAAGTCTTACGTTATCAAATATAATAAAAAAAATATATTAAAAATATAAACTTAACACTATTCATTAATAATTTAATTATAAAATGATGTTTTAAATTATAAAATTCATTCATATATATTGTAAATTTTATCATAATTGTAATAAGCCCTCTTTAAATTTTACTATAATTAAACAAGCTTTTTTCGTTCTAATTTAGGATGCCAATCAATTTTAGATTAGCTATTTAATTTAATTAATTTTAACAAGGTGACATAATGTCTGCTAAAATTATAATAAAAATTTAATGTATTTTGATAATTCTATTTTAACTTTGGTTTAATTAAATTAGATAATTACTCAACAAAAGGTCCCGTAGCTCAGTTGGCTAGAGCGTTGGTCTTATGAGCCGAAGGTCGCGGGTTCGAGCCCCGCCGGGACCATCGTTACTTTTTCTTTTTTATATTTTCTATTTCTTTTTTGTTTTTTAATGATTTGATTGTTCTTCTTCCAAACCCAACTGCAACTTTTATCAGCTTTGATCGAGGTGTCGATGGTGGATAAACGAAAACTTCTCTCTCTCTCCTCTGGCTTTGCTTCCAAAAGGCACGATTTGGTTTCTTTGGTGTTTTTTTAATTAACGAAAACCATGATTTTGGGAAGCTTCATATGTAGAACTCGTCGGCTCTGCATGGTCACAGACTACAAGACTCGACGAAAGACTAAAAAAAGGTGAAATGTGGAGTCGAGAGTGGAGAGGAAGCTCAGTATTGCATGTGTTGAAATTATGGAGGTCTTTATCCAAGAAATTTGCTAGTCTTTTTTATGAGATAATTGGAGGAAGAAGTCGCCATTAAAGAGAAGCAAAAACAAGGGAAAGACAGCTAGGTTTGAAGATATTTTGAAATAGACACTCATAATTTGCAGGGAGGGGGACCAGAGACAGAGATGGGGAAGACGAAGTGTGTTCTTGTTTTCTGACCATGAAAGGAAGGAGAAATGAGGTAATATTCGGACAACCTCAAGAATTCAAATGATGAAATTGGAAGTTTTGATAAGAACTCAATCCATTTCAGTAGTAGAAAGATCTGGTTGGACAAAAAACGAATAATACTGCTGATTTTTGGAATTCTGGAATTCATTTTTCACGACAATGGAGACCGCTGATTTTAATGGAGACATGAGATTTCAGATTTTAGCTCCATCAATGGCGCAAGTCGGAGGAGGCAGAGGACGGCTTGTCGGTGATGCTTTTATGATCTTCTACACTTTGAATACGCACCGGAATCTGGAACTCCGGGAACCCACCGGAATCGATTTTGTCGCCGGAAAACGGCGATTGGTGGAGGGATGGGTCTATCCAAGCGTGAAACATGGGTGTGTTACTGGACTGAAGGGGTCCCCTTTGAGAAATTATCTGGGTTGCGACGAATAACGGCTGCAACAATGGCGGCGGAGCTGGATTAGGTGGCAGATTGAAGATGAAACTCCTCCCATTTGCAGCTCCATGTTGATCACCTCCATTACCAGAAGAATTCCAAGTCGGCATCTTCTGAAACCGACCGATCTCCGGTGGTGGGTGGCCGTTGTTGACCTGCTCCGCCCAGTTGGCCGGAGTAACTCCGTGAAGCACCGGTAACGGAGATGCTCCAGAGAAGAAAACATGCTCGTTTTGATGGAGTAAAAGAGGGTTTTTTAAGCACTGCAAAGAGAGTTGCAGATCTTCTGCCGGAGGGTTCCTATGTAACTGAATAGTCGACGACGGTATCTCCGGCGACGGCGTCGCCCCCATCGGCAAAAAGGACTTGATAGTGTCAGCTATGGAGTCTGAGTCCAGTGACGGTGGGAGAAGACAACCACCACCTGCCATTGTTGTTCTAAGAGAACTAGAAGAACTCGCAGTATTGAGCTGAACACCAAATGGGTTCTCTCCATCTCCGACCAAACGTTTCGTTCGTTGCTGCAGAGGAACCGAGTTTAACGCATTCGGCTTCCATGCCGGAAGTTCTTCGAGCTCGTCAATGGCGGTTATGGCCTTTTTAATAAGCCAATCGACGGCTTTACTAGGTCGGTCATAGCCGAGACGATCTTGAACGTCGAAGAACTGAACGGCGGTGTGGGCGGCGAGGCGAACCCGGCGATCTCTCGGCCCTTTCGCCGTGAAAACCTGCAACACAAAATCGTTACTGAAATTCGAAAAATCTGAGATAATAATTCGATTACCTTGCAATGTCGATCTTTTCTTCCGACGGAGCGAACAATGAGACCTCCTTGAACCTCCTCAATCTCTCCTCCGCTCCCTCTTATCCCCATTATCGACGACGGCGCTGCTTCTCTCTGTAAATCCACCATTTGTCTCGCATATTCGAAGCTTCCACCGGCGAGACAGCGTTTCTTCGCCGCTCACGTGGGTCTCGATTTCGCCTCTGCTTCTAAACCTCCATACAAATGGGGTTTCTCTCTCTAGTTTTCTTACTTTCTCTCTCTAGATTCTCGTGAAGAGGAGAGGTTGACACTTGACAGTGGCAGTGATCTGCAACGCTACGTCAGAAAGCAGATTCAAGTTCTGCCCCGTCCGTACGATATTCTTCAGGGCGGGCTTATCGGACCAAAGAGCGTAGTCATCCTAACCGATTGACTCAAAAAATTCTTTGAATCCCATAAGAATCCGATTCGATCCAAATTCTAATAAAGTTTTCAGATCGGATTTCGGATCTAAAGTTTTCTCGGGAGCTGTTTTTCAGAAGCAGAGAGCATTCTATTGTTCAGAGATCCATTTTCATTTTCCAAAGACAGAGAGATCAAATTGTAAATATTACAGCTAAAATCTGAAGAACATATAGATAATAAAAAACAACTAAAAGTAAACTATTCATAATCCAATCGTAATAAAAAAAATTCATCAATAATAATTAATTATAATCTAAAACCATTCATAATCTAAATCTATCAAAATATCAATAATCTATCAAACATAATCCAAAGACCAAAACAATACAGAATACGAAAACAATTCATAATCTCAACATAATCTCAACAATTCATAAAGACTAAAACATACAATATTAAATAACGCGTAGTTGAAATATACATTCGTCAATCGTTTTGTAATCTTCCAATACCTCCGACAACAATGAAATTTCAGATTCAAAACAGATCCAACTCTGAGTGCATATAAGGGCCTTCACTGTTTTCGGTAATAAAGAAGTGCGAAATGAGTCAATAACGCGACCACCACAGCTAAAAGTTGACTCCGACGGTACTGTAGAAATCGGAACGATTAACACGTCATTCGCTATCATACTCAAAACTGGAAATTTATGGAAATTCAATTTCCACCATAGCAAAAGGTCTAGATTATCAGAAAATTCTTCAACAACATCGTGTAGGTAGACGTCAAGTTCTGACCTACTAATTCCAGACTCGGTAAAAGATGTCCCTGAGTATAATTTAGAAAATAAAGAATTCTTCAGTAATGGTGCGCTAACGTTGGACCCTTATACTCACTGTAAAGTCGGCACAAAAGAACATCTACTTCGTCATAATATTCACGCTCTCGCTCCTCTCCCATCAGAATCGTCAAACAAAGTTTTAACATATTAGCTTTGGACCGAGGATCCAAAACAACTGCAATCCACATAAGTTTATTCATTTTTTCGACGTCCCCCCAATACTTGTCGAATTTCGCAATCATGCCAGTAGTCATTGTTTTCAATAATGGATTAGGACCGTCAACATGCATTTGAATATTAAGCTTCATTCGACATATCTTACTAACATTATGTTGGAAGTCACATACAGGGAACCCAATACGTCAACCGTCGACTCATATAAAATTTCTAAGAATTTGATAAATTGACTAATATCCACTCAATCTTCGTCTGTCAGAGGCACTTCATCTCCCATATATGCTAAGAACTAATAGTCAGATTCTACAAGTAAACATCGGATTCGAGACAGATTGGATTGAAGTTCAGAGCTCTCTTTTTCTAGTTTTTTTTCCAATTTGTTCTGTTGGGTCTTTTTCTTGCCATAAAACCTAATCCAAACAAGAAGCAATTGCTAACAATTATTATTTTTTTGTTCTTATCTCCATAAAAAATGTTGACTCAACCTCAACAAGATCGTGCTCGTTTCTCGCTCTCGTTGATTTAGAAGTTGTTACTACATCGACTAACACTTGTTGCTACATCCCACTAATGCTAGCTTCCATGTTATTAAGTATTATATGTAATCATAGAAACGTCGAGCCAGCGATTCTCAAGAGATCAATGTCTAGCTAGAATCGAGAGATCGATGCTAGTTTTGAAACCGTAATCTAAGTAAATCAAAATCTTACCTTTAAAATCAACAACTCTAGTTCATGTTGGGTTAAGATAGAGCTTGCATTCGAACGAGCTAAGGAGCCAGCTTGTTTGGATTGCTCAACATGAGACAATTAAGTTTTTATAAATATTTTATTCATCAACAAATATTATATTTTTAAAATATAAATAAAAAAGAACTTTAAATTCTGGACATGTGGGCCCACCAGGGTTTTTTTTTATATTTTTTGAAATTTAGGGTTTTTCGAACCATTTCTTTAAAATTCAATTTTTTTATTTTTATTTTTTACCTTTCAATCAATAAAAAATAAATAAAATAACTACTAAATCCATAAAGAAAATGGATTTTTAAAGTCCTGTGAGTTCATGATTATATTATTGGGGAAATATATATTTTATACATAGATGTGATATTAAATTCTAACCCACCAACGGATGACGTGGAAATTGAGCACGTGTTCCATTGTTCCTAAAGTGGCTCCACTACATTCACACTCAGGAGCGTGTTGTCACGCTCCATACCACTGACCCAAGCCGAGTTTTTAACGAGTTGACCGAACCGAACCGATGGCATAGAGAAACGTTTCGAGCTGTGTTGGACGATGGAATATGATCGTTGATCCCTGCAAATTCGAAACCCTAGTTTTTGCCTGTCGTTTATTCTCGAACCCTTGGTCTTCGAATCAATCCAAAGTTCAGCTGCGGATTAGGGTCAATTTTCAATTAGTGGTTGAACTTTAGATTTCTCTTTCTGCGGTGAGGATCGAAATCCATTTATTCCAGCTCCATTAGCTAGGTTTCCTTGCTTTTAGGATTATATGTATGGATTCAGGACCACTGGGCGAAGACGGTGGAAGAAAGAATCAAAGTTGGCAAGAGAATGGAAAACCACTTTCTAAGAATTATCAGAACAATGTCAAGAATTCCAGTCACGTCCATCGAGAATCCTCACGAACCTTTGCCAAAATCAGTCCCTCGAATGGCGGTAGTAGTTCGTTGCCTCGCAAAAGATCGAGGGTTGACGATCCGATCCCAGACAATCGCATTAGGATGCCGGTTGGCGAAGATGATGTGCCAGGATACACCAAGATCGACGACCGAGTGAAGATAAGTTTGGAATTGAAGTCGAAGATGGCCAGCAATGAGCTTAAAAGGAAGCTGAAGAGCGAACTGGACCAGGTGAGGAATGTGGCGAAGAAGCTTACGGCGAAGGAGTTGAAACTCCGCCGTTGCTTGGCTGCTGACTATAGTCAATCGCAATTTTCATCCAATATTGTTACAGAAAAAGTTGGAAGAGCCATGAACTCATATTCAGAGGTGGGATCGGTAAAAGTCCAGGAATCAATACGAGATCTTGTTGCAGTTGAGAACACTAAAGCTGTGGAGAAGAAGAATGTGCCAAAGACTGGTAAGTCGAAATCAAATTCAGAATTTGTTCATGGAAAAGCTAAATCCACCCCACAAGATGGTGAGTACAATGGATTCAGGGTGGGTACTGATCAAACTCCAAGTCAAATGTTTAAACGTTGCAGCAATTTGCTAGCAAAATTGATGAAGCATAAGCATGGTTGGGTGTTCAATGTTCCTGTCGATGCGAAGCGATTGGGGCTTCATGATTATCTTAAGATAATAAAAAATCCGATGGATTTAGGCACAGTTAGGACAAGGCTAAACAAGAACTGGTACAAGTCACCTGAAGAGTTTGCAGAGGATGTGAGACTTACGTTTAGGAATGCTATGCTGTATAATCCGAAAGGGCAGGATGTACATATAATGGCAGAACAGTTGTCGACGATATTCGAAGAAAAATGGGCCATTATGGAAGCTGAATATAAGATGACTAGAAAGAATCCAGCTCTCACTGTTTTTCCATCTCATACATCAATGGAGGAACCAACTATAGGTAGATCACAATCTATGAAAAAACCTAGTCTCGGTAAGCTTTGTCAAGCGAAAGCTTTGAAGAAACCAAATGCAAAGGTTTCTGAAAAACGGGACATGACTTACGAAGAAAAGCAGAAGCTGAGTGCAAGTCTTCAAGATTTACCTTCAGAGAAGCTAGATCAGGTTGTCCAAATTATAAAGAAAAGGAATCAGGGGCTCTTCCAAAATGATGATGAGGTTGAGGTTGACATTGCTAGTGTAGATTCACAAACTCTTTGGGAGTTGAATAGATTTGTTACTAATTATAAGAAAACATTGCGCAAGAATAGGATTAAAGAAGATGTACCTCTTCACTCCAGCAAAGAACCTAAGGTGAGTATCATAAGATAACATCATTAGTAGATGTTTCATTAATAACAACCTTTTAGCTTAATCATTCTTCTGGTTATTTGTGCAGAATGTGGCAGTAGGAGAAGATTTTGGTGAAGGTACAGAGCTTGAAACGATATAATTTCGTATTTTGATGTTGCTATTTCATTGATATTGGATACTCTAGAATGGGTATTAGAATCAAGTTTAGATCTCACTCTAGAATACATTGTTATTGCATGGACATAGAGTTGTGACTAGCACCTATCTATCCTCGAGTTGTAAGATTAAGACAGCATGGACTAGTTCTTGTTCTTGGTCAATAAGAGAGAGAAAGAGTCTTTTATAGAAGTGGGAGATTTCAAATGTAGCCAAAAGACAAGCCATTATAACATAATAGCCTGTTTTGCTCATGGACTGAAGTTTAGGCCAATCTTAAGATGGTTTGCTTGATTCATCCCTAATTTCATTGGAAAAATTGCACTCTTACCTTTTAAAATCATGATAGAATTTAAGCTGCCATTCGCTATACTACTTGATTTTCCATTCTAACCTTGATAAGATAGCCACTTTGAATGATCGTTTGTGATAATTGGGAATCAAAGTTTATTTTGGCATTATGGACAGAGATCAAAGTTAGCAATTGACTGTTTCCTTGCCATACAGATTCTAGCGCTGACGATACTCGTGGATCTGGATCAGACGAAATTCATTCACCTATAACTTGAATTGAAAACGAAAAAAAGAAAAGTAGAAAAAAGTGAGGCAAGGTAGTGTAACTATCAATTCTTGCCTCTCTCAGATATTCTATGATATATGTTCTTCTACTGTTGTAGTCCATTCTTGGTGTTAGAATCTGCTACTACTTAATCAGGAGTTCACTGTAAAAAATTGAAAACCGAAGTTAAAAACGATATGCTATTTATTAAGTCTGTGTTCTTTCTTTGACAATTTTGGATCAAATCAGGAGTAATTTCTTAAATTTCACCTGAAGGAAACAGAGATACATAAATTGGTAATGTTCAATTTTCCTGTTTCACACCTTTTTTGAAAAAGTAAGGTGGAACTTTATCAAAATTAAAGGTTGCAGTTTTCTTGGGTGCACTGTATGTAAATTGTTCTTCAGTTAACCTCTCTATTGTCTCTTGGTCACAATTAATTAGCAATAATCTGCTGTTAATACTGTTGCGGATTAATTGTTAGCAAGTATACAATGAAATAATTCGTTTTTGATGGGCGAATCAGAGCGTTTTAGTCGGTATTTCGTCGAGTGATCCTTTAAATTTATGTCGGATATTGTTTTTATGGTCGGATTCATATCACAAGATCTCGACTTACAAAAGTCATAATCTCCTTTTTGTGGGGTTGTTCATAGTTTGATTTACTAATTTTCTTATCCATAACAATTGCTTAGCAATAGTACTCTAATTTAGACAAACTTTCTACAACAGTGAATCGGTTTTTGATTTTGAAGTTCATTTCTTGTTGCAGTGGAAGAATCATTTCGTTTCTCGCATTGCTCGGCTGCCCGAACCCCGAAATGGAGTTCATTCATTGTCTTTCGTTTTAACAGACAGGTACCGACCATTTTTTTTTATTTTTCAGAAAGTAGTAGAGCTCTTTTCAAGGATTCTTAAGTTAAAGCTGCACTTGTAGCTCAAGAGAGCTCTCTCTCATTAACTATGCCTCTGTTGATGTACAAAGATGGCACTTGCCCTACATATGTTGTATGAAGAGAAAAGGGGACCTATTGATGGAGATAATTTATGGGATTTTCTTTTCTTCTAATTTTTTTGTATTTATGAATAATATACAAAAAAAAGATGAAATATTTTACCAATAATTGATCAAATTGGACAAAAAAATTATGGAGTTTCTAGAATTTCAAGGACTAATAAAAGACGACAATATTAATCAGAGATATTTAATCATAAAGTTTCAATATTAATTTGTCAGACAGAATCCCACTCTTGAGTTTATTTGATCAACTGTAGGCTTATAACAAAAGCCCTTCTCAAATCGGAAAAGCAAAGCCGATGAAACTAGCAACTTCAGGTACAACAGATTCGAAAAAAAATACGGGTACTTTTCTTAAGTTATAGATTCAACTAACTCTGATTGGCGAACTTAATTCCCTTCTCGATGGAAGATTTGAGTTCGGGCTTCAGCTTCTCCAAACCTTCTTTCTCATAGTCGGAAAGGGGACCCAAATCCATAATCGAATCAACTCCGTTCTTTCCTAGCCTCACCTACAAGCAACAAGGCAGCCATAATGGTCAAATGTTTATGAACAATTGTACTTTGGGTGACACAATCTTTAGCTCGTAATTTTAAGGTTCTAGTGAACATATGAAACAATGAAATAAGAAAAAGAAAAACCTTTGAAGCAAAGAAGGGGAGTTCTGTGATGGTTGATTGAACAAATGAACATTCCACAACATCTGGTACCCCATTCAACCCTTTCAGGCAAGCATCGGCAAAAATGGCCCCAGCATAACTGCAAGAAAGAGCATGCACATTTCATTTACTAAATATTTTCGAAATGAGAATGACCATTAGTGTAGTTTATGAAGCATGCCGCATGAGATAGAACTAATGAAGTGACGTGGAAAAGAATGATTTCTTATTATATTTAATTTTTCAAAAGCACTTGACACAACAAATCTATTATATTAGGCAATTAATACTAAGTACCACCAGAACATAACCGAAATCTTGTCGAGATGGATGTTATTTATAGTAGATACTTATGTGTGAAGCATTTAATAGATTGAGAATTTGAGCCATAAAAGTATATCTATCAGAGAAGACATACAACTGTATGAGGAGAGATAAAAAGAGCTCAAAGCCTCAACCTATTAGACGGGCCATCTATATGAGGAAAGATAAGAATAGCTCAGAAAAATATCAAGGTTCTAGTAGTTAAACATTCTTTTCATGTCTATCAGTTTGTTTCGAGAATAAATATGAAATTGTCCTTTTCTAATAAGTCAATTAAAAGATTAAAAATCTCGATAAAGAGTAGAATTCAAAACAGATTAAATACATTCACCAAAAAAGACACACAAATGAAGACATGGAAGTAGAATTTAATAACAGTATCTTACGCCATAGATAATGTAGCAGATCCCTTTCCTGCCTTTGCTTCCACAACTTCTGTTCCTCCATCTTGTGTCCGCTTAGTTAGAGCCTCGATTACATCAGTAGATAGATTTGCGCTTGGTGTGGCCTATAGATATTCAAGCAACCATAAAGAATTATAGAATATTAAACATTGCCAGTAATCCAAGAGCAATAGGGCAATCAAACACCTAGTGAAAATTGGAATTTGTCACATATGTGGTAAAATAAAAGGAAGTTCAAAGGGGAAGGAAATTACTTGAGAAAACAATGGGAGAATAGTTATGCCAGCATGTCCACCAACAACAGGTACATTTACATCTACAAGACGATGAAAATAGTTAAACAATACTTAATGAAGTTTTTTTTTTCTTGGTCAAAGAGTGATAACCATAATATGAGCATATATAAACTGTTTTTGAGTTAAAGGTGAGAATACCGGCAACAGGGACATTGGCCTTTCCGGCATAGAATGTCTTAGCCCTAACCACATCAAGGGTTGTGACACCAAATAATTTATTTTCATCGTATGTTCCATATTTCTTAAAAACCTCAGATGCAATTGGTACTGTTGAATTCACAGGGTTGCTAATCATAGTTACAAGAGCCTGCAAACGAAACCCAACCATTGTAGTACCAAATCTTCATAAAACATACGAGCATAACTTGCATTTTCGAGTACAAATGGAAAGATTGGCACTTACATGAGGGCAATACTTGGCTATAGCAGAGCATAGAGATTTGACAATGCCAGCATTGATGTTAAAGAGATCATCACGGGTCATGCCAGGTTTTCTTGGGACACCAGCGGGAATGATGACAACATCAGATCCCTCAAGAGCTTTACCAAGTTGCTCCTCCCCCACATATCCAGTGACCTGAAGTAGAATGTAAAAGAAACAAACCTTTAAGATCCAGCACAAAAACATAACGAATTTCAAGCACTTAAATCATGTTGTGAATGGAAAGTTACAAACAACACTCGAAGCTCCAGTAATCACACAAAAAGTAGAAGTAAGCGTATTTAGTTGAAAGAGCTGAGTAAATAATAAAAAAGAATTCCAATATAATAAACAAAGACCGCAGCAATGCGAGACAATGGGTGAATCAATCTGAAGTCTAATTCAAGTCCTACACATAATGAAAGGAAGCAAAACACGAGTAAACACCAACGAAAAAACAACAAGAAAAAAAATCAGAAAATCAAAACTACTTCAATGGAGCAGTAAACGAAAATTACGAGAGAGAGAGAGTCAGAGTACCTCAGATCTGGTATTGACATGGCTAACGTCAGCAGCGACACCGGGAGTACCAGCGATATCATAGAGAGCGAGCTTGGAAACCAAAGGGTTAAGCTTCATCAGAAGCGAGAGAGGCTGTCCGATTCCGCCAGCAGCTCCAAGCACCGCCACTTTGCGCTCCGGCACAGAGTCCGATCCGTACCCTCGCCTGAGCAGGTAGTGTGATGAAGACGTTGAAGCGGACGTCCTCTCCATGGCCGACCTCACGGATCTCATCATCGACGACCTCATTATCGCTCTCAGCGGATACAGAGAGAGAGAGAGAGAGAGGGTTTCTTTGGGAGAGTTATGGTGGAGGAATCGATGGGAAAGGCCATTTATAGTCACCTTTTAAATATCTTTTCTTTTGTTGGAAATGAATTTTTTAAAAAGAAATATTATTTTATCACTAAGAAAATAATATTTTAATTTTTAATCTTTTATTCTAAATTATGTCTAATAATAATGTAACTAAAAATGATAATTAATTAATTAAATTTAAGAAATTAGTTAAAAGAAATACCTTAAATTTTAAAAATTATCAATAAAAATTTTGAAATTTATCATAAATGCAATAATAAATAATCTATCATCACATTTTGTTTAGTTTTAAAATGTCGATAAATTTATTTGATTAATTTTAACTATTTAAAGAAATAAAAAATATAATAATTAATTTAATTTAATCAAATGATACCCAACATGTTTCTCATCTCTTCTAGAGAGACAATTGTGCTATTTCTTTGTAAAATTGTGCTCAATTTTGTGTCAATTCTGCAAAGATCTCTTTTTTAATTGAGGGAATAATCCGTATATATTTATTAAACTCATTTAACTTTATAAAAATTACAAATTTATAATTTTTATTAATATTTATTAATAAAAACATATTAATTAAAAGAACAAATATAATTAAAATTAACAAAAAATATATAATGACAATACATCTGTTATAATTATTGTAAAATTTAAGGTTGTCATCGATCAATTTCAAGTTCAAGATATCATGTCCACGATATCTGCCCTAACATTAATTATAATTTTCAATTTTTTCACCAATTTCACCAAAATCCAAAGAGATCTTATAGTTGGGCTGAAACCCACTTCAGAATCCATCGAAGCATTGCAATATCCAAAGCTGGAAGCTTGCATCTCCTCCCCTCGCTTCTGGGTTTTAAACCTTCGTTCTCCTCTCTCTGAACCTTATCGAATAATCTCAAATGCCATTCCTACAATCGTAAGTACTTTTTCATTTTTGGTTGCCTTTTTTCTGGTCAATTTAATCTCTCAATTCGTTTGTAACATGTAAATTTTAATTTACTTGTTAGTTTTCAACTGGGTTGTATCGAAGTTTTATCGTAGTGGGCTCTACTGGAGGTGAAGAGGATTTAAGATACAGATATAGATTCCCATTGCATTTCTTCTGTTCTTATCTGGGCTGAATTTTTTTAGATACCTAAATGAAATGTTATGCAAAACCTTATTTTTTCTGCATAATTTTGCTGTGAAATTGAATTGCCTTGTTACAGTTTGGAAATTATGCTAAAAAGACCTCACTGTGATTTCATTATTTAAACATTTTCCAGGTTCTTCACTGCTCAAATCTCCCCTCTCATCCTTGTTTCAATTACTGTTCATCCATTTTCTGATTTCACATTGGACTACTCGCACTTTCAGTCGATTTCTGCAAAACTGAGTTGTTATTCATTCCCAGCAAGGAACAGTAATTTCTCAGCTGCCTCATTTAGTTTCTTCAAACCGAACCCCTTTCGAGCCTTGCTTTTCGCCATTGATTTGAGTGATTCTGGGTCAAAATTTTTTATTAATTCACCAAATAAGCAGATTTTAAACAACCCAATTCGTTGTTCTGTTGACTCTATTCAAAATAATAAAAATGATAAGGAACAACTAAGGCGAAAAAGGATAGGATTGGCAAATAGAGGGAAAGTTCCTTGGAACAAAGGAAGGAAGCATGATGATGGTAATTTCCTTATCAAATATATCCCTTTCTGAATTTATTTAACTCCGTTTAATATAATTTGTGTATTTGATCTTTTCTTGAAGAGACTCGGGAAAGAATCAAACAGAGAACAATAGAGGCCTTGAAAGACCCGAAGGTGATACATATTATGCATGATTTCAATTTGATGTTATTGTGATGATGAATTCTAAAGATGAGCATCGTTCGAGTTTCGTTCTAATACATTGCACTTGTCAAATTTTATGAAGTACATTCATATCGTGTCGAACACTGTGTTGAATTACTTTTGTATTTTATTTTAACGAAATACTAATTGATAACTTCCTAAAGGTTCATTTATTAACGACAAATCTCAGGTCAGAAAGAAAATGGCTTCACATCCTCGTCCGCAGAGGTACTACTCACTCTCTTCTTGGTTTCTACCAAAATAATATAGGTTTTTTCTCTGGCAACAACATGTTAAGAACAAAAATAATATTATATTTTAAGAAATATTCATAAGTAGTTTTTATTTTAAAGTGAGTGGTTTTTTTCTTTAAAAGGGAGAATAGTTTCTAGTGTAAAAAGAAGATGGAAAAATATGGAGGAAAACAGATTCTCGAATTTTGCCTGAAAAGGATGATAGACCTTCGAATCTTTGCTAAATTATTGTAATTTATGTGTTTAGAAATATATAATTGTGTGTTGATCTTTAATTTTATTTTGTTACAAACTGTCTCGATACCTAACGCAGCAACGACTGACTTTGGCTGTGTTAGGATAAAAGGAAGTCTCTAATTATCAAATAGGAACGAATAATGCGTAACAGAAGTACATAAAGAAAGGGTGGAAAACAAAAAAATGACTATCTTTTTTTGAAGTTATTAAGTCTTTTTGTTTTACAGCATTCAGATTAAGGATAAAATAAGTAGTTCATTAAGGCGCGTCTGGGCAAAGCGCTTAAAACGGAAACGTCAAAAAGAAAAATTCTTTTCGTCGTGGGCTGAAAGCATAGCACTGGCTGCTAAGAAAGGAGGAGAAGAAGAAGAAGAACTGGATTGGGATAGTTATGAGAAAATAAGAGAGATGGTAATATCTGAATGGGATGCAGAAAAGGCCAAGGCAGAAGAGATGGCAAAGAAGAAGGCAGGGATTGCAGCAAAAACAAAGGCAAACAAGAAGGCCAAAAGAAGAAAACAGAGAAACAAGGCAAAAAAAGCAAGAGAGGAGATGAGAGAAGTCAAGGGGACTGACAGAAAGAAACTTAGACAGAGATTAACAAAGGTCAAACTTATTTGCTTCCCTTGTAAGGATTTTATTTATTTATTTTTGAAACTTGATTCGACTCGGTGTTCGTGTGGATTAGATTCGCAAAAAGAGCTCGATGAATAGCCGGGCTGGAGCGAATTTTGCGACTTCTCAAATCACAGCTTGGGAGAGATTAGATTTGGAGTTTATAGCCAAAGAGAAAACATGGAAAAGAGCATCACTTGCAGATCAAATCCAAATTGCCAAAAACAGCAGAGTAGAATCCATGGCAGGAAAATTTACAGGGGTACACTCACAAAGATCAGATTGAGCTTAAAAGTTTCCTTGCCTGAATTGACCGCGAATTTCCGATGAGTGCAGATAAGGTGACTTGTTCTTCAACATTGATTATTTTCTTGCGTGTATTTATGTTCATTTGTTCTACTTCTTATGGTTTGTTGTTGAAAAAGATTCGAAGGTTGCTCGAAGATTCGAAGAAGTCTTCGGGTAAGATTCTTTTTTTGACAGAATTGCATCATCTGAAAGAATGCGAACTAAGCTGGTAGAACTCTTCCATCCCGGAGAACTGCAGATGCCAAACCACCCATGTCTGTGATAAATTACCAGTCATCACAAAAACTCAAGTTAGTAGATGAAAAGTACTTTAATTATTTATATATTATTTGAATATTTTTCTTCACATGTAGGATATTTTTTTTGTTTAGTCGTTACGTATGAATTTTTTAATGAGATCATTTGTCCTTGCTAAAGATCGAACTTGAAACTTTTGGCTCTATTACCATGATAAAATATTGACTATCTCATAAGATGAGCTTGTTAGTGATTGATAATTTAAATAATTTTCCCTATTCATCCTATTACTGGGGAGGAACGACTATGAGATCCACAACCTACGAGACCTGATCTTAGAGATGACACAGAAATGTCAGTAGAGGGAACATCTGAGCCTTAGCCATCTCAACCTTCCCGACTACGTTGAGTTTTGCCTAGGTCGTCTATTCATACTCATTCGTTGGAGTTCAGGATGATGCATCAAGAACGATTATTCTCCTATGTATATGTCCAACAGACGATTATCCCGCTAAGACCCATTGTGTGTATGGGCCTAAATGATATGTTCAAGAGGATTGACCTTCAATGGTGAGTTAAGCTAAGTGGTCTGTGTGTAGAGAGATTACTTCGATTCTTCTACGTCAACTTCAGTACAGTTGGTCGGGTTGACAGTGAGAAGATATTTTTGTTTGACCATGAGGTGATGATATTGATAGTCGATATCAATTAAGTGCTCAACTTTCAGGATGAGGAGGATGACCCTAGCGATGCATATTATCATTCATCTCAGCCTTGTGAGTTCATTCGTGATGACCTAGGAGTACCGTTCCTCTAATCGATATTGAAGGACGACGATGTTGAGGTCTGGTGCAAACCTAATTCAAAGGAAATAAAGGTTATGAGAATACAATAGAAGATCAAATTCAAGAACATAAGAGAATTTTACAAAATTGATTCTTTAATTAAAATTCGTCACCTAATCCCAAGTCTAAATTAATCGTGGGTCACGCCAGCCGTGCCGAATCTACCGTGAGTTGCCCAACATCTAACATCGGTTAGAAAATAAAGGTTTATGAATTAGTTCATTTCTACCCCAAGAAGTGAATGAATTATGTTTTCATTAATACTTACGTTTTAAATCATGATTTATTTATTAAAAATATAATTATTTTATTAAAATAACAATAAATATTTATTATATTATCATACATTGACACGTCAATATACAATTAAAAAAACATATAATAAATTTAATCTAGAATTATTCTAAAATAAATACAATTTATAACGAATAATAAATTAAATTAATTATAAATTACTTATTCTATTCAATTCAAGATCCACAACTGAACGAAGTCTCTCTCTCTCTCTCTCTCTCCGCTAAACCCTGTAGCGTGCTTTCCAATCGACCTTGCAATGGCCAACTCTAATCTTCCCCGAAGAATCATCAAGGTTTATATCTTCATCCATTTCTCGATCCCCACTCCGATTTTTCTGATTGATTGTTTCATAATTGGCCGAATTTTTATGATTTCTTCTTGGTCGTGAATAAATTTTTTTGTCTCACCGGCGTTTTATATTTCAGCCGGAGTTGCGCTACGAATTTCTGAAATTTCAAGCTCTTATGACCTGCAAAGATTTCTGGCTTATGTGTTTCTTGTGTTTTCTTTCCGTAATTTCCCTGATCACTTTAAATTCATGATCTTGTAGGAAACTCAGCGTCTCTTGAGTGAACCAGGTGCATTTCTTCTTCTTCTTTTCCCTTCTCATTTACTTTCGGTGGATTTCCTGTGTTATTTCTTCTGGAGCTTGCATCTTTATCTTTTTTCTTTTATTTTTTGGGTTATTTTTAAGTTATTTTCAGGATATATCTGTTGCGTCGTGTACTTCGTGCAACTCGTTCTTGTTGATTTTATTGTACATATGCATTTTTTTCTGATGCTTCAGTTGTATTCTGTTTTTGATCCATGCTTTAGCGCCTGGGATTAGCGCCTCCCCTTCAGAAGATAATATGCGGTACTTTAATGTGATGATACTAGGGCCAACCCAGTCCCCCTACGAAGGTACCTTCTAGCCAACGTGCAATCTAAATTGTATATAGCCATCTGCTTATTTGTTTTATCTTCACAAAATTGTCTTTCGCGTTATGCATAGATCTCAATAGATTTTATAGAGTTACCGAACATAAGAAATCTTGGTACATGTAGCTACTAATTGGCATTCTTTTGCGTGGCACAAGAAATGATAATTGCTTAGAAGGATGTGATTTGTCTCGCACAAATTACAAACTCAACATAGATTGCCTCTTTAGTTAAGATAATGATTTATTCTCAAGGCGTGAGTGGCGCTTACACATCACTCAAATTTGTATATTAATTGAAATAAACTATAAATAAGTAAAGTTAGACATTAATTACTTCAATTAATGATTAGAAGTTACGAGATGAAATCAAAATAAAAAAATTAAAAGATAAATCTATCATTACTCTTTCAGTAATCATGTTCGATCATTGCTCCAATAATATCCTCCTAACCAAAAAAAATGAAAATTTTGATTCTGCAATTTTCTCATGGGATGCTATTTGGGTTCTTTTTATGTTCCTTTGCTTCAAATGTCTCTCTTCTTCCAACAAAGTCCAACACGGGACCCTTGTAGTTTGTAGATGCACCAATATATCATCATCAGTTTTTACAAATTGCATTTTGCTTTATTTTGTACGTGTGAACTATTTATCAGGTGGGGTTTTCAAATTGGAACTATTTTTGCCCGAAGAATACCCTATGGCTGCTCCCAAGGTACTATAGTTTCTGCCATTTCATAATTACCTTTTACTACATTTATTAAAGGACGCCATTTGAGGAGTTGTGAAATTGTTAGATTATGGTTTTGCTGCTAAATTTGTCATGTTATGTAGAAATTCTTTAATCCCATTTTCCATTGTTTTCCTTTTTCACCCTACATGTGCTTTTTGATAATGTCCCATTTTAGGTCCGATTTCTCACCAAAATATATCATCCCAACATTGATAAGGTAGATTTTTTCTTCACTTAGTTTCCTTCTTTTGCCACTTTTAAGGTATGATAAAATAATATGTGCAATGCAGCTTGGGAGGATATGCCTTGATATTCTGAAGGACAAATGGAGTCCCGCCCTTCAAATAAGAACGGTGCTTTTGAGGTATAGTAAGATGTGATCTTTAGCAGTTACATTATGTCGACTTGAAGATCATTGCACTATCAGAAGCTTTCAAACAATGAGTTCATCAGTCTATTATAAATGTGTCCATTTCTGTTCTCTCCTCTTCTTATAGCTTCTATTTGAATCTGCTTCTCTCCTGATTCCCACCGTTGCCCAAGTTATAGTTACTCAATTATAGCTTCTAATTGGTGCATTTGTTGCTGTTTTCTTTCAGTATTCAAGCTTTGCTGAGTGCTCCAAATCCCGACGATCCACTTTCTGAGAACATTGCGAAACATTGGAAGACAAATGAAGCTGAAGCCGTTGAAACAGGTGATAATGGTTTTCCTATATCGAATAGGTTTATAAAAAAATGCTTGTGTTTGAGTTTCTTTGCCCATCGTCTTCATTTTCCATTGCAGCCAAGGAATGGACCCGTTTATACGCAAGTGGTGCTTGAGAATGTTGCCAAAAAAAGGGCTTTTGCTCCTATGTAAGCTGTAATGCAATACATATGGTATGATTTTAATTTGGAAACTGTTGTTTGGATGGACCGATTTTTAGAATTGTTAATAACTTTCTCTGGATTTGTACGACTAATATGAAACGAATTCGACGATCTCTTCCAAATCGGACCATTGAATTCGTTACTCGGAATGAGGGCTTAGTTGTTGACATCCTTTTGTTCTCTTGCATGCTTAAGCTTTTTGAAAGAAAAGTGTGATTTGTTTTAGACTAATGGTTGGAAGGGCTAAATTTCTTCCATTTTTGTCTAAATATTAGGTTTTGATTAAAAAAAAAAGTAACGTTAGTTACTTCATTATCTTGTGTTCTTATCTTATATGGTGAGCTGTCAAATAATTTTTGGTATGTTATTTTAAATTAGAACTGAACCAACCGTGCATTACGTACTGAACCCGTTGGTGATCGATTGACTCTACTAATTATATCCCTGAATTTGACAAAATTAAGAAGGCAATTGATTCTATGTTGTCCTTTAATTATAATGGTGCTACATCAATAAGACATAATTCGATGATAAAATTAAAGTTGTGGATGAATTTAGAGGTATACATATAACTTGGGAACTAGTTTGCACCGAAATCAATAAGACATATTTCTATGACAAAAATTAGACGTACTCGACCGAAAATTCCGAGCAACGATTGCACCACATCGGTTTCCCCAAGAGGTGCAAGAATGCAATGATTAATACTTACTTTCCATACATTATAGATGTATCAAAAACTATATAAGAAGACATGAAGGTTGCGAAGCTTCGCATAGCCGGAAATTGCGACCAAGGCACGATAGCCCTCGAACATCCACTTAGCTACGATAATTTAGCAATGAAGCCGAAGCTCAAAGAAGAATTGATCGAGGACTTGGATAGGTTTGTGAAGAGGAGAGAGTTTTATTGAAGAGTATAGAAAGCATGGAAAAGAGGGTATTTGTTGTATGGACCTCCCCGTACAGGCAAATCGAGTTTAGAGCATGCCAATCCCCAAAATGACATAGACCTCATACGCCTGCTATTGTCCACCACTAATCGATCGATACTCGTGATTGAAGATATCAATTGCACCGTTGTGGAGACGAGAGAATCATCATATTCACGACGAATCATAAAGACAAACTTGATCATGCCTTATTGAGACCAGGACAAATGGATGTGCATGTACACATGTCATATCCCGGATTTGAGTTCCTCTCGCTCAACTACTTGCAGATAAAAACATTCAAATTATTTACCGAGATTGAAGATTCTGTCAAAGAGGTGGAAGTCAAGCCCGTAGAGATTGCGGAACAGTTGACGAGAAGAGAAGACGAGGACATGGCAATGGAAGGAGTTCTTCGATACCTTTTGGAGAAGAAGAAGAAGAAGAATAAGAGAAATTTGGAGATGGAGTTTAAACCCAAGATCAATGATGATGAAGTTATATTTTGAATTAATCTCTATTTAATTAAAGAATAATTCTAGAGTTATGTCCTTATTATACTTAATGTATCGAGTTCTGATTGATACAATAAATATAATAAATAATTATTTAACTGTAATTTAATTAGATCATCGCTGTTAGACAAGTCATGTAAACATAATATTGTTCTTAGTTAAAAAAATACAATCTTTTGTAAATATATTCTAAATAATGGCGATAAAAAATTAAGATATCATGAAAATTCTTATTTCTTCGTAAATTTATTATTAGACATTATCATGTTTGTATACAAGTTGTTAAAGTTAATCAAACTGACTACTGTGTGTTAAGTTTATCTTCTTAGCATTTTTTCTTAACTTATCTTCTAACGTGTTGAGTTCTGATTAATACAATAAATATTATAAATGATTATTTTAATTAAAATAAATTAAATATATTTTAAATAAATCAATCAAAATTTAATTCATAACACTCTAATCTAGGGGTGGACATCAGATCGGATTGATCCGGCATCAGATCAGATTGGATCAATCCGATCCGATTGCTGTAAATTCGATATTTTATCGGATTATTGGATCCGATCCGATAACACCTTTTAAACGAAAACACTCGAATCCGAATCCGACCCGAACCCGACAGATCCGATCGGATCGGATCGAATTGGATCCGAGTGATTGCCAAAAAAATCTTCCCAAATCTCGTCGATGATCCAACAAATCTAAAATCTCATAGCAATTAGATTGGATATGGTCAATTTTCATTTTTTCTTTGAATAGGACACCAAAAGAATTGACTGTTGAGCCGTCTGAGGTGAAAATCTCATGTACGGTTCTAACTTAGGACTTCTAAGGGAAGAAATTTACTTGCCTATTCCGACCGGGGAGAACAAACCATTCAACAGGGAGATTCAAAAATTGGTACGAGCACTCGTTCCGCGTTCGGAGTTAAATCGATATTCGAAGTTCGGACGGAGGCTTGCGAGCGTTCGTCGGCTCTGGGCGGGCGATGATGTTACTAGGAGTTAGGGTTAGAGTCGTAGATCCTTACCTATTCTCGATTAAATCTGATGGTCGGATTCGGATGTTATTGGATTTAATCCAATAAGATCCGAATCCGATAACAATCCGACATTCAGATGAATTTTTTGATACATATACTGAATACCTTATCTGATCTGATCCGATCCGATCCGATCGGATCGACCGGTTGGGTCGGATACGCCCACCCCTACGCTAATATAGTATTATTTAAAATTTAAAATTAATAAATAAATATTTTTAAGATATTTATTAAAATTATGATAAAATTAAAAATATCCATAATTTTTAAAATTTAGAGGTTTTAATTATTTATGAATATTTTATAATAATAATATTTGATTTTTCTGTTACAATCATGACCTTTTTATGTTTTAAGTAACTCCATTCTTATATTTCTTCGTTTTAGTTCTTCAACGTGAGGGAGAGTGCTCGACGGCGGTCGACGACAACGGGTGTCGTCCGAGGAGTAGTTGGGGAAGGTTCCCTGATTCTCTGGGAGTGTTTTCCGAAGCTCTGGCCGGAGGAGGCCTTTCGGTTTGTGCTTGAAGAAACTCTGGCTGCCGATTTTGAGGAGCTTCATCGGTTTAAAGTCGGGGTTTTGTTGTCCTGGAGCGTGCGGCCTATTTTGAAGTTCGGAATCACTAGAGAGGTCTAAGCGAACTGTATGTGTATGGAAGCTCTGGGCGCCCAAGGTGAGTGCTTGATTTTTTTGTCCTTGATTCGTTCTGTTATTACAAAGGAGACAGAGGAGTGTGTGGGTGATTTCCGGCTTACGAGATAAAAGGATAAGGAAAAATTTATTCTAATTCTTTACCTGGAAGCAGTAAGTAGTGGTTCTTAGGAAGAAGAAGATTAATTTCCTTCGAAAATTCTGTATTATTTCGTATATTTGTCCAAATGCGTAATTTCTTCGTTTCCTTTGTTATGGGAATATTTTATGAAAGTAAAATTTGATTTCTATTATGATTTATTATGCTGTATTTTGAGAATTTCTGGATTAACTTTCTCAAATACTTTTTGTTTAAAACAATATGCAGTCTTCTTCCATGATTTGACCTAAAATTACTTTGTGAATGATATTTAGTAACCTAGTTCTCATTGAAGATGGAAAAGGTGATCACTTGTATTTTGTGTACTGCAGTAATGGATCATGATGATGATGATAATGAAGCTAAGAGCGAAAAATTTCCAACACAGACACTGAACACGAATCTTGAAGCTAAACTTAACGAACTATTGCATAGAATTAATTCAATTGAGATAAAATTATGCTCGGATGCAACGAAAGAATTCATCAAGTTGTTAAAAGGTGCCTCTGGAGAGAAACTTCTAAATACATATGTACGGTCTTCTTCTAACTGCTCGGAGCTTCTTGATGCATGGAAGCTTCACCGAGGGAAGGCTGGAATGTCATGTGTGATGTCATTAGTGTCTGCCTTTTTGAGCCATCCTTGTGGAAAACAGAAAAAGAATGACATGGAAAGAGTTTCTATTTGGAGGGTACTCGAAAGATTTGCTAGATTAATTGTTGAAGAACTCATGCAAGATGTATATAAGGAGCTTAATAGTCAGGAAGTAAAACATAGAACTGTAGCGCTTTCACTGATGGCTTCAATTGTACGTCGTGGATCTGGTTTAGCATCTGAAGTTGCAAAGAATTTTGATTTTAAACTTCGTTTATTTTCAAAGCTTAGAGAACATAAAGTTAAACAAAGAGTGAATCATTCAATGCGAAAGTCAGTTGTTGGATTTGCCATTTCCTTTTTGGAGGTAGGGAAACCTGGCTTACTAAGGTGGGTATTGCAGCAAAGGGACATGTACTCTGGAGTCCTTCGTGGTCTTGGAAATGATGACGAAGAGACTATTATTTATGTTTTATCGACATTGAAAGACCGGGTTCTTGTTGACGAGTCATTGGTGTCTCCTGGTCTGCGAAGCGTGCTATTTGGAAGTGTTACCTTGGAGCAACTTGCCAGAATTTGTGAAAGGGGAGCTAATGGATCTGCGGAAAAATTGGCATATGATGTTCTTGTTATGGTTTGTACTGATCCTCGGAATGGTTTAATGCCTGATTTGCATAGACGACCAAATCCATTTATAGGCAACCCAAAACGAATTGTTGGGCTCATGAGGAAGTTAAAAGCTACTGAATTTGCATATCACAAAGAATTGCTTCTTTCAATTGTGAAGGGCAGGCCCTCCTTGTGTGCAGCTTACTTAGAAGAGTTTCCTTACAACCTTGAAGATTGTACATCACCTTCTTGGTCAGATTTCTTCCTTCCTTTTTTGTCTTGGATGATCTCTCTTTGATTTGCTTCTTGTAGTTTTCAAAATCTACCTTTGGGTATCTTTTTAGTAACTTAATATTTTGTAGGTTCTCTGTGATTTCTCTGGCTGCAAACTTGCTTTCCTCTGTGAGTAATGGCCTTTCTTTCGGGTTCCTTGATTCTCAGTCACATGACTTGCCTACCATTGATGATGTAGATGTGCGAAGCGTCATGAAATGCCTTTCTGCCCGGCCATTTAGTCGGTCAGTCTTTAATAAAGGTTTGCTTCACACAAATTCTCTGGCAAAGCATGGAATATTAAGGCTTTTACTTGAAGTACTTATCTTGCTTGATGCCCTCATTAGTTCACTACATAAAGTTTCTTGTTCCAGTGAGCAAGTTAAAGTGAGTTGGTCATCTCTGAAGCAAGAATTAGATAATGAAATACGGATGCTGCTACCTGATCCTCAAGTGTTACTCAGTTTATTATCTTCTTTTGGTTGCCAGTCCAAAAGTCAGATACCTAATGTCAAGAGAAAATCCCGTTTGGAACATTCTGCCGCTAATGACCAAAATAATGCTAAAAAATTGAAATTGAGTTCACTGCACACCAATGCTGATATTTTTGTGAGTAGAATAAGTGGTGCTGACACTGATTCTCCAGAAAGCTGTGAAAGAATGATGGATATCTCTGTTGCCAATGAGTTGGATTGCAAAACTGATCTCATGGATACCATTGCCGAAATCTGGGCTTTTGACCATAGTGCTATTCCCATGGAATCAGAGACATTATTTCAATGCAAACTGCTGGATACACTCAAAATTTATCTGGTAATATCAAAATTTACAAAATTTTAATTTTTTGCTTTACGTATGATAGAGTTAAGGAAAAACTCAATAGTTTATTAGTCGTAAGGATTTTATTGGGATTATTGGTAAAACAATTGTGGGAAATTTCCATTTTATCTGCTACGTTTGGTGGTGTTATAAGATTTTCATTTGGCCTGCAGAATCTCCTTGTGTCATTTATTAAGCCTTCTAAGATAAAAAGAGCTCCTTGTGACATATTGAATCTCACTTGAAATTTATTTATTTTTCTTGTGGAAGGTGCTCCACTGCAGAAAATTATTTCTTTTTGCTATACAATAATTTTTCCAATTCAATCTCAGATTTAAATCCTATTGTACTTATCTCCTGCGGCTGACTATATCATTTTTTTTTGTGCAGCGGATAGTTCCTAAATTTTTTGAGGGGTCGTTTGATTTTCTTAATCTCTTGAGAGATTCTATATCTCTACCAACATCTTTGCAAAGTTCTTTATTGTCTTTGCTGTCAGAATACATTGGCTGGTCTTCAATAAACTCTATTCCTGTTAGAACTCCACAAGGGATGTATCGATATCTGCATCCAATCATCAATTTATTGATTTTTTCACCCATCACTGGTGTTAAAGAGCAGGCTTATTTTTTAGCACAATCAGCTATATTTAGCACTGGCGCATTCGATCAAAATACATATGAAATTGGAGCATGGTTCTTGTTTTTACCAGGCTACAATCAAGACAGTGATGGTGACGTAGAGACATTATACAGTATATCTCAGGCTGTGATCTCATTCTTGTGTGATGCAATGTCTACTGTGGGAAATAATTTATTTAAATATTGGAGTGTAGCGAAGAAGTGCATCGACCATCTAAGTGAGGATTTCAAAGGTAATTGAGCAATTTTACAATACCATCATCTTAGTTGTACTGTATTGTAATGTTTATAATTCATATATTTGCACAAGTTGGGCTTTTACTGACTAAATTGAACTGTTGTCACATATGAATACTACCATCAGCTTCCTGTTGCTTTATTCATTTTAATTATTTTATATGGAGTCTGATTTGGAAAGTTATCCTGTATGAAGGAAGCATAGATGTACAATGGCTGTAATATCTGTTGAAGGTGCTTAGTATAACTTAAATTAGTTTAACTGGAAAGAAAGAACTTAGGATCATGAAAATAAAGGAAAGAAATATCGATACAGTTGTCTTCTTGTAATGATTTTTTTTGTTGAACTTGTCTGATTCTTTCTTTCATCCTTCCAAGAGTCTGACTCTTGAGTATATCACACGTTTACTATACTGAGTTTTTTTTTCAGATGTATCAGTTAAGTTCAGCCCTGTCATTATATGTGTACTGCAGAAATGTCTTAGATTTCTGAACTCTGAATCTGGAAATTTCACTCTGCCTGAAAAATCAATGATATCATTGTACGTGAGCAACACTCTAAAATATGTTCTACAAAGTCAGGTATGAGTTTATTGTAGAGGATGGAATTTATAATGAAATGACTGTTCCATGATTATTGATGTCGGGTTGTGATCATTGTAGGCAGATGCAGGGTTGTTAGCTTCTGTAATTGAATCTCACATGAAGGTTTATGAGCATAAATTTGTAACTGATGCTTCTGATAATTTCCTCAGCGAGTGGAGTTCATTGAAACATTTGTTTCTTTTTTGTCAAAGATTGTCAGATCACAGACCCTTCTGCAATTTTAGTATCGACAACAGTAAAATGTCTCCTGATAGCTCTTTTACTAATGCACTTGATGTAGTAAAAGGGTTGACGACAGCTGTAAATGATGAGGAAATTGTTGGAATAACCAAATCATTTATCTTCTCTATGATCTGTACACCAAATGGCGATATACTTAAAAATCTTCCTTCGGTGATGAGCATGTCAAAGGCTGTCAGGATTTGTTTCTCATCACTCTCATCCCTCTTCTTTTCTGAAGAAAACCTTCTCTCTGCTGTTTCTAAAATCTGGCCTAGTATGTTCTTTACGGGGTTGGAAATGGCGTCATCTGGCAAAGGTTTGTTGGTAATTCAATCTTTAAATAAAAAAGAATCGATCAACGACGGTATCTCTGATGGAGGTGAATCTTCTGTGACTGGATTTAGTTTCTTTTTGAAGCAGCTGCCTTTTCACGTGTTATTTTCAGCTATTATGAGTACTACTGACTCCTATATATTGGAATCGCCAAAAATACGAGAACTTCTTCTGATAAAACTCTTAGAAACAAGAATTAATCGCATTCTAATTTCGTATTTACACCTTGTGCTGTTTTGGGTCCATCAAATACAAATATTGAGTAGAAATAATCCCCTGGATGATTTGCAACACCGGTTTCAAATTTGTTTTATGATGGTTGAAAGTTTGTTAACTGAACTATTGGCTGCGGAAGCTGATCCATATTCTTCCGGAGATTGTGAGATTTCTTCGGCATTGAATGTTACACTTGAAATTGCAGAAATCATTTTTGGTCATCCTGCTGTTATTGGTTCTTTGTCGTGTCCTCTGATGTGTCATTCTGACACAATAAATCATGACAGCAAAGTGTGTTATTCTGGAAAACTTTTGGATTCTGTGAATAAGCTTTTTGGGCAGGAAGTGCATAAATTTGATTGTTGTCTTTTGGACATAGTGGCAAGAAACCCTGTCCTTGTGCTGTCATCATTGAAAGGCAGAGAATCTACATACAAAGTTAGAAACAGTGTAAACAAGCGTTTAGCATTTGATGTACTGACTGAGAAGTTGATTGTAGAGTTTAGGAAATGCTTTGAACTTTATGTAGAAAGTAAAGAAATGATGCCACTCCTCCCTGCCTTTTTTGCTTTGCGAGCAATAATGTGCTTCATATCACCCTTTTCAGTACTTGAATTAGCTGACTGGATGTTATGGAAAGCCAATGTAGATGAATTTACAGATCAGAGATCTTCAGAACCATTTGGTCTTTCTTTGGCATTTTGCATAGCCGCTGCAGCCTTTAAAAATCTACCAAACTTTGTCCAACAGACGACCACAAAAAGATTTCAATTTTTAGATGTCGAGGAAATGAAGAGTGCCCAGATTATAGAGAAAATCTACTTGAATATATGTAAATTTGTGATGCAACATGAGTCGGAGTTTGCAGATTTATGCTTGCTTGAAGCTGTTGAGGCTGCTTACAAGCAGAAATCCTTGACGTGTTATACTTCTGATAAAATAAGTTTGGAAATGTCTACACTTATAATAGCTACTCCAGTTGAAGTGATAATGCATTGTGTTTTCAATACTAGCCAAACAAAAGCTAGATTGTTGTTTATTCTTACTGATCTAAGCTCCCTACATTTATCAATTTTCGGTCATGTGATTTTGGGAAATTTGAACAAGTGTCTTTGCCATGGAAGGAGAGTGAAAGAAACCACAACTTATCCTCTATCAAACAAGGAATGGATTATGCTTTTACCCATTACTTTGTTATACATGAATTCAATTTGTGTGAAATTTGGAAAACATTGTTGCGATCATCATTTTAGAAGTGTTGTCAGTATGTATTCAAAAGTTCTTTTCAGTGGTTATCTTCAATGGCATACCTTTGTTTCTGAAGATTTATTTGAAGAAGAATATGGCCATTCATTACCATCATCTTCTTCGGAATTGCTTGTTCTTCTTAATGACAGTCTTCTTAGTAAATCAATTGCAATGTTGAGGTATTGCTTTGGTTTCAATGAAGATTCAAATGAAACAGAGAAGAGATTGAAGTTACTTAACTCTATTTTCTTTTGTGAAAGTGCACATAATACAGTCCTAGATTTCCATCTGCCCAGTGTGAGTTCTTATTCATCTAATCAGTTGTTAAACCTCATAAACAAAGTTGTTGGAAAGATATCACTGGGTAGGATGTTATTATTCCCAGAAGATACAAAGGTTCTTCCTGAAGAAGTAGACGAAGATTTGGACAAAGTTTCACCAACAAGGATATCTAGCGAAATGGAGGAGTTGAGAGTAAAATTTTTGGACATTATGGTGAATACCTGGCAGTTACTTGTGGAAAACTTTCCTTTACATGATGATAATCCTGGAAAACAAACCACTGACAGTTCATCATTATTGAGATACCTAGAAATTTACATTCTGGAAAATATAAGTGAACTAGCAATCAAAATGCGTGATTTCTTTCTTCAATCTAAGTCCATTCGTTTTCTAAAGAAGATGATGAAAATTTGTCTTCGAAATAGATTCGGGAATCTATCATCTCTGAAATGTGTCCGAGGTATCATAACATCATTGGCTGAAGGAAAGTTTTCTAGAGAGCCATATCTTAAGCTGCTTCTTGGTCACTCTCAATTCGCTCCTACTATTCAGTCAATTTCAAAACAATCTATACCTGTAGGTGCATTCTTGAGGCCTATGTCGAGCATTCTGAGATCACTAGTTATCCCTTCTGCTGATCTTGGTGCAATTACATTCAAAGAAAGTCAAAAAGTAGATCAGAAGCATTTAATTCAATTAGAAATTATTAAATTACTCAGAGTACTGGTGCATGGGTTTCATTCTGGAAAGGATTCTGCCATAAATTTCAAAGAACTGCAATCAGCACTTTTTTGTTCCTATGGTGCGACATGCAGTAAAATTGATCTAGAGTTATACAATCTGATTTTTGAAATGGAGTCCATTGATGGATCAAACAATGAGATCATTGCAGGTTTGGAATTTTTATGGGGAAGTGCAGCTTCAAAAATTAAAAATGAACGTGACATGGAGCTGAGTGTATCTTTAAATACAAGTACTGATCCAGAATTAGTGAAAGAAAGGGGCAAAAATCTATTTAGAGAAAACCTTCATGTTGACCCCAAAATATGTGCGTCAACAGCTCTCTATTTTCCCCATGAGAAAATAACATCTGAGGAACCATTTATCTCAAACGAGCTTCAAAGTAGTAGTATAGATATTTTTGAGGTTAGCTTCTAATTTTTTACTTGCAGCACATCATCCATAGTGATTGTATTTTTTTGTGATCATTTCCTTTGGTTTTCCTTATTTCTGTAGATTTGATGCATTTTTTTATGTGATGCTGAATGTTGTATCAAAAAAATGTGATGCCATTATGTTAAAACTTAGTTATTTTGTTGCTTTCTGTGCAGACAAAATTTCCAGGTGTTGAAAAGGTGGAGCGTTATGATCCTTTTTTTATCTTGCGCTTTACTATTCGTAGTCTGTTGATGGGATACCTTGAACCTGGGGAATTAGCTAGTCTGGGATTACTAGCAATTGCATTTGTTAGTTTGTCTTCAATAAATGATGATCTAAGAAAGTTGGGTTATGAGACTCTTGGCAAGTTCAAGGATGCAACAGAGGTACTTTAAAGTTTGTATTTTCTTTTCCATGGTTTGCATCGATTATCAATGCTTTTGAAGCATGCACATAAAAGTTTTTCCCCTTCATCTGGAAGCAGTTCCTCAAACACTTGAGCAACTCTTCTAAATGAGTAGTTTATAAACATATAAAAAATAATTGATTCTTTTAGGGAGAGTACGCTTTCCCCAAGTATGCTCATTGTTTCTATTTTCAACTGTCTTTTGGTAGGGGTGCATTATTGTACATACTTCTATACAGCTAAAATATTCTCTTTGTTTGCAGAAATGTCAGAAGAGGAAGGATATTATGAGACTTCGACTTCTATTATCTTATGTACAAAACGGTATAGAAGAGCCATGGCAGAGAATACCTTCTATTACTGCTCTCTTTGCTGCCGAATTATCTTTCATTTTGTTGGATCCTTCCAATGATCATCATGCTCCATTATGTAAGATATTGACACACTCTACTGGGTTGAGTATGAAGGTATTTTTTATTATCTAAATGTAGTTCTCTTTGTTATTTATTGTTCGTTTTTGTTCTCTTATATCTTCACAAAACATTTTACATACTATCCTACTTCCATCGCAAGAAACATTGATACTGTGTTTGCTATGCTTTTGCAGTCTATTCCTTTATTTCATAATTTTCTCTGGAGTAGCTCTGTTAATTTCAAGGCAGAAAGGTTGTGGATACTCCGACTCGTTTATGCAGGGCTGAATGTAGATGGTGATGCCCAAATATACATAAGGAACTCAATACCAGAGGCTCTGCTTAGTTTATATATTTCTCCACTTTCAGATAATATGACGAAGGAGTTGATTCTTCAGGTTATTTCTGATGACATTACTAAATCCTAAAACGTAAACTATTTCCTTATTGCATTGCTTTATCTAGGGCCCACCAGTTAAGGATGTGTGGCATGTCTGTAATTTAGATTCATATATCACTGATCAACCTTTCCGCACTTTGATTTTCTATAAGTATCGTGGCCAGTTTAACAGCTTGATTTGATAACTTTCTTCAAATATTGATCTGGTTAAAGCCGTGCTGCCAAATCTTTCACTTTGGAACATGTCTTTGACTGTCTTATGTTTTTATTTCCACTGATACGAGAATGTTTATTTTTTCTATTTTTTATTTGCTTTTACAATCTCTTCCGTGTGATTCATTTATGTAATCAAATTATTTTAAATATTTACATAATGACATGGCAATTCTATCAATGAGCGAATGATTCGTAATTGTCTCGTCAAGATTTGAGATTAAAGTATAAACATAGCTTTACCCTTTCCATTAATATTTGAGTTAAAGGATAATGATCTTTATCTTATTTTCATAACAGTTTGTGAAAAAGTCTGTTAAGCTGCATAAGATGGCTCGTTATCTTGTGGAACAATGTGGTCTGCTTCCTTGGTTGTCCACAATTTTCTCATCCTGTGTCCAGGGCTTCTCTGGAGAGGAGAAGTCATTTTTTTTGAAGCATTTGACTTTGGTATTGGAGGTAAGAACAAGTATCTTCTTCAAGGGGCAGCATTACTTTTACTTCTATTCAATTTCTTTCCTGTATAGTTTTTGTTTGTGTTGTCTTGTTATGTTGGGTGGGGCTTGTGTGGAAGTTATCCATACGAACTTCACCCTTACATGGAGAATAAGGTCAGTCATGCTTTCTCATATATTCTTTAATTTTTAATTGTGAATGCAGATGTCATAGTTATACCTAATACATCAGCATTTGATCCTCCGATGTTTCATTCTTGAAAATTTTTTTTAATAGAATTGCTGTCCTTGTAAAATGAAAGGAGCTCTTTCTTCCTCACTTGATATTTTGACTCCTTTTTTATGCAAAGGAAGATAAAAATGAGGACAAGACTTCTTTCTTACGTAATTAGAATTATCAGCAAAAATTGCCATCTTATCTGTAGCTATATGTCTTAGTACTTAATTAGAATTCTATCTACCCGTTGTCATATTCATTTACTGTAAAAAAAAAAATTTGTATAGCTTTTATGAGTAAATTTTAATTAATTTTTTTTTAAATTTGAGCTGGTGAACAATGAATTATCTCTAATAGATTTTTTTGTTAAATTTCTTCTGGTATATTCTTTGCTCTCTGAAGTGGTAATTTCCTTTAATGATTCTTTTGGCTGACTATGAGTTTCTTTCTGCAGGTTGTGAATGAGGTTATCACATCCAGAAACATTGTTGAGTGGTTGCAAAATTCTGCGTTAGAGCAACTCATGGAACTTTCATCTCGTCTCTTCAAATTTCTAACTAGCGATGTGAATTCAGTTAAAGAACAAGTCGTATTGGTTGCTCGTATATTTCAGACAATAATATCCACGCTGAAGATATCTCAGAAGAGGAAAATCTATCTTCCCCATTTTACTTTTTCGATTGGGGGCTTGTTTGGCGTATATCAGGTCATTAACGCATTGGAGATCAAGACTTACAGCCCCATTTCAGAGCTTGGGCTGAAAACGATTCTGATGAGTTCACCCCCAATAACTCTTCAATATCTGGTATATATCTCTCCCTCTGGTGTGTATATTATGCCACTTCGATAGTTGTTTCCCCTGGCTGATGAGTACTAAGAAAAAATCTCACATCAAGATCTTTTCTCTCACTTGTTTTGTATTTAACGAAGAAACATTCAAAAGATTTGGATGTTTTGGTATTTTTTATCCTTACTCTAATAATAAGCTTGAATTGTTTTTATTTGCTTTCCAGTTAGATGTTTGGTTCTATACAGTGATGAAACAGTTTTTGACACTGCTCTCTGGTTTTGCATACTTTCAGGATAAAGAAAAATTTTCAAGTTTTATTTTTTGGACAATAGGAGCCGCTTTAGAGTCAGACTCTGCACAAGCACACCCCCTTAGGACACGTCATTGTTTGTCTAATATTACCCAGGATGAGCAGCATGATGAATCCTTTGTGGAAAAACTTTTACGGTGGTTAACGGCGTCTGTTATTCTTCAGAAAATTTCTTCCAAATCTGAATTCTCAGCCCCAAAATGCCCTGATAGATCAAACTTAAAAACCTTGCAATCTTTGATGGAATGTGTTGAAAACACTCGTGATGATCAGAGTCAACTTGAATTAGGTTATGAGGAGTTCATAGCTGCCATTATCTTTTATCTCCAGCAGCTTCTGGACATAGATCGAAAATGTCTCCCTTCAGTGGTATCTGCTCTTTGTCTTCTCCTTCAAGAGCCTCTCAGGACTGAAGGTAATCATCAATAATCCATTGAGAAGATACATTGTGGAATGAGAATTGAAAGCAAATGATATATTTTTTAATTATATTGTTATTTATTTACCAAAAAATCATCTTTCGGGATCAGGTGCAAGAACTCAGGTGGCATTGCTGTGGTCAAAGATACACTGTCCTGTAGAAGCTAATCCTGCTTGGAGATGGTAATAATATATTCTTTCCAACTCAACCTCTCTACTCTTATCATGCTTGCTTTCTACTTCCTACCTTGCTTTTTCATGGCTGGTGCACAATCTTTTGGATTAAATTTATTTTATTCGAAATTAGTAGAACAAGCATTTTACAAAAAAAGGTACCTTTACCCTCTCTTATTCTGCATTCTAATCGTCCGATTTACGCACTGGTAGAATTATTAGGTAAACTATAAATATTTCATTACTCGATCTTAGATTATAAATTTAGTGCGAAAATGTTACATTATTCTTTTAAAAATCTTGGGTTTTTAATAACATTTGCCAAGTTTGACTCTCTACTTTGTATTCTTTTGAAATTCATAAAGCTGACATTTTACAGCTGAGCATCTCATATTCAGGGAAAAGATAAATTAGAATGAAAAAATGATCATCTTATTTTGGAACAGGTCATACCACCAGCCATGGAAAGATCATTCACTAAATCAGACTCAACTGGAGAAGATGGATCAACTCCATGCTAGCCAAACTCTCTTAGTTATCCTCTCCAAAGTTCTTCGGAAAAAGCAGGATTTGCACGATTCGTTGCTCGATTACGCGCAAGTCAATCGTATTTTTGAATGCGAAAGAAGTGTTTTAAGTGATTCTGGAAATTCAGAAGCTGCTCTGTTTTGTAATTTTTCTTAGTTTTACAGGAATTTTGAGTCCAGAGCCTGTGAAAGCATCGTTTTTGTTTCCTTTGCTTGAAAAATGAAGCCAAATTTCTGAGACGACAAGTCGTTCAGAGATCTCTTAAGAGTAGGCAAATTTCTTTATGGCTTTCTTCAATTTTGGATTAATTTAGTAATTAATTTCCAAGTGAGTTCTTTATACCAAAAAGTGAAATCTCTCTGCCCCATGCCCTCACACTCCGGCCCGACAGATTGTGAGGGGGTTAAATCAAGGTGACTCAGCGGCCCAGAGATATGAGACATTTACCTGATATCCCAAGGAGCTACTCCAAGTGAGTTATTAATCTCATGTTTAGTCACCAAAATTAAATTAATCTAAGATTAACACTGGCTTAAGTTTGAAAGCCAATTAAGTTCTTTCGATTATTTCGCTCTACCCCATTTTTTTTTATTACGCAAATATATTTTTTGTAATTTAAATTTGTACAATTTTTTTTCCCAAATTTATGTGTAAATATATAACAAATCTCCTGTTTTCCCAAGTAAGTTTGAAAATGCTTGGAAGATCAACCTTGGACTAACAAAAACCATACAGTTCATGTGCACACGTGGAATATAGTAAAAATATAAATATTATAGTAATAATCATAATTATTACATTAAGTGCATCAATAATGTTACTTTCGACCCCTTTTGGCCAAGCAATTTGCACGTAACAATCCCTATTCAATCATAAGCCCGAATCATATCTCAAAGTTAATGTTTGTTAATTTTTTAGATGCTTTCAAAAGTTAAATCCTCTTGAAAGCGAGAATCAATGATTAATCTCGTGGTGATGATTTTACAATGTAAAGTTTGTTGGATATAATATTAATTAAACTAATTATATAATGTTTATTTATTAATTCGAAGAGGATTAAATTATGTACTATGGTCATATTTTGGGTCATTTTTAATTAAATCACGTGGATCACGGAGTTTTATTTCAAGAGTGGGGTTTTGTAGTCCAATTCAAATCTATTTTTCTCGATCGAAGAGGTTGATCATAAGCTTTTTTAAGGTGAATTATCAATGAACACTATGAGGTCAGAGTGTTTTTTTATTGAGATTATAATATTTTTTTAATTATATCAACTGACACATCAATATATAAGTATCTTTCAAATGATACTTTAAATTTTTAATTTTATTATGTGACACTTTAATATATGAATTTATTTTCAACAGACACTTCAAACTTCATAATCTTATCATTATGTAACCCAACATTAAATTTCAAAAGCTAAAATATAAGAAAAAGACCAATTAACTTCAATTTTAGTTTAAGACGTCGGTTTTAAAATACTTTTATTTTAATTTATAAAATAATATAATTAAAAGTTTATAGTATTATTAAAAAATTATATGTTTTAAAAATTATAGGTCTTTTGATAATATTTTTTGTGTGTAATTGAGCTTTGTCTCGACCCTCGAGCATGGTTAGAGGTAGGCAAACAATTAACGGGTCGGATATTTTAAAAATAATATTTTGTTCGTTCGGATATCGGGTATGAAGCAGTACCCGAAACCCAGATCTACCTGAAAAAATAGAAAAATACCCGGATCCGGGTATTCTGGGTAGGATCCGAGTATTTTTGGGTCTACCCGAAATTTAAACCTTTCATAAATGTTGCTTACTCGGATCCGGGTATTCCGAGTACGATCCGGGTATTTTTGGATTTTGATAAAAAAAAAAAAGAATATCATTGAAAAAATCGTAAAATTGATTCTTGGAGGACTGGACTGAGCTGAACTGAGCTATGAGTATTAAACACTAACACTGGTATTAGGTATTTTGATAATACTAATACCATGTATCCGGACTCCCTACCCATTTATCCGAACCCAAAATTTATATTTTTATCAATTATTATATTCGTACCCGGCCCGAACCGGACCTTAAGTTCCGTTCGAGTTGCCCGGCACTAACCATGGTGTGTAGGCTATCACAATTACGGCAGGCTCTGTAAATTTACTCTTATTCACCATGACTTATCTTCTGTAGTCCATGAATGGTTGGCTATTTCATCAGCTGTTTGTTCTCCTGAGAACCTGGAGATATCTCTTGAGGGCGGTCTTCGTTTTATGTGTTTCGACCTTTTTCTAGCAGGCATACCATAAAGTGGAAGGTTTGTTTTCTGCTATTCTCTTTTTCTTTTTGCAGAAAAGATGCGAAGTTTAGTGTTTTTTTTACTTGCCCAGTTTTCAATGGGCGGACCGTCAATTTCTCTCGACTACCCGAGTGTCTGTGTGAATTGCTTTTCGTCGGATGTTCGTGTGATATCTGGAGTTACTGGGATTAGTTAGAAAATCTTGTATGTTTAACTGTCAACTCAATAAATTGCTAAATGTTGGATTCATTTATGTTTCTGGGTTTCGCTTCACTTTTTTATGATGTTTTTAGTCAGAATCTGTACAAAGTCTGATTGACAAGTTGAAAAGGCAATGGAAGTGTTATTTTTTCCCGTTGAGAGATATATCAATTTTCCTTTTCGCAATTCTTCTCTGTTTATATAATCAAGCATACTCTTCATTATATCATTTGTATGTATTTTTCCAGTTGAATGTTCAGGGAATGAAGTGTTTGGTGTTATGTATTGTTGCTTTCTTTTCTCTGTCTTTCAAAATTGATTGTTGGGGAGAAACAAGTATGATTTGTCTTTCAAAATTGATTGTTGAGCAATGAGCAGAAACAAGTATGATTTATGACTGAACTGCGAAAAGTTTGGGCAAGAAGATTGTATTTGGATAATAAGTAGCAAGCACAGCTCTGTTCTCAAATTGCTAAAATCTTCATGTATTTAATCTCTTGATAGTTGTTATTCTTTTTAGTCAGCATTATAAGAAGCTCAGAACAGGAAAAACCTTTTTTTCTTTGGCTATAGGAGTGTATTTGACTAATGAAATCAAGCAGCAATTTGGGACATAATGGTTTTTTCACTTTAGCCAATTGTCACTTGCCTCTAGGACTGGGCAAACCCGCCCCGACCCCCGGGTAATTACCCGACCCGACGTGTACGGGTCGGGTCAGGTCGGGTCACGGGTAAAACAATTGAAAAAACCCTTAAAGTTGCGGGTTAGGATCGGAACTCAAAAGACAGAACTTCTGTCCACAAGTTACCTGCGGGTTAGGGCTGAGCGAGAAGTTTTAGGGTTTTAGCAAGTTCATTTCGATTAACCTGGAGGCTGGAACTCGCGTCTGATTTCTGTGAGGGTCGTGTATTACAGGCAGCTCGTGTCTGAATTGGGAACAGACACCTCGTAATCAGGGTCAGTGACTAATTTTCTAACATTTTTAACTTTGGGTCAGTGACTAATTTTCTAACATTTTTCACTTCATTTTGTTTTCTCTGTTTCAACTTGAAACAGAGAAAACAAAGTTGAAACAGAGAAAACAAAATGAAGATCTATTTACTGAATCAACAAACCAGTTCGTCGTGTATTACTGCAAGGGTCGTCTAATTTCTCTATTTCAAAATGATTTCTTTGGTAATGTGGTGGTGCTTTGGTAATGTGGGAATGAACAATTAATGATTGTTTTGTGCTTTGGTAATACTTCCCAAGAAAATGACCTTCCTTAAGAATTAAAGAAGAAATCATTTTCTTCTCCGGGATTCAAAATGATTTCAAAATGAATCTGATTTGTCTGATTTAGTCGCAAACGAGCTATTCCACTATACCGAAAAACCAGAAACTTTTGTACGTTAATGATCGAAATTATATATCTTAATTATTTGTAATTATCGCGTTTAAGATTTATTCTTTCTTGCACATCTAGGTTAGTGACCTTATAAATTGTGGTCTGTACATATTTACACCTGAAGGCGACAACTTGCCGATGATTATTGAATAAATTTCATGTAATGTTGTCTTTACTAATGATGTGTTAGAATAATGTTGTAAATGGTCGCTTGATGAATAGTTTCTTTATATTGATGTAATATATATGTATTATCGATCGATGGATTTTAGCATGCTGAATGATATTTTATATCTGGATGGATTTAATTTTATTTAATGTTGATGACCCGATAACCCGACCGGTATTGACCCGAAAGAATAGAGTCGGGTCGGGTTCGGGTAATCTATCAATCATAACCTGATAAGGTAATTTTTTTTCCTCTTATAGAGTTAGGGTTAGGGTCGGGTAAAGATTTTCTCAAACCCGACCTGACCCGACCCACGCCCACCCCTACTTGCCTCGTCTAGCAATGAAGAATAATGGACTGCTGAATCTCCGCTCATTCTCCACAACTTTTCCATTTTCTATGCGAACGAGTGTCAGACTATCCTCTTTCAGTATTGCCCTTGGTTATACTGCTCAAATTAACAAGTTGAGCCCGTGAATTACTAGTCGCTTCAACAATTCATTCATTGTTGCCACAGATGTTGCATATGGGAGCAAGCAAATTATAACTGTTACTCCAGCACTTTATGAGTATATCCTTGCCAATCGTTCGAGAGCCCGAGGTAGTTTCTTTGCTGATTTCATTTACCTTTTTGTTTGATTTTGTTTCACTAATGCAAGAAAGAGAAAAGCAACCAGGAACCTTACTCAGCTTATAAAACTGAGTAAACGAATTTAGTGGGAAGAGGTGGAAATCAATAAGGAAGAATATGACTTTTATGAGGGACCATATTCTCAAAGTTCTCACAATATACAACTAGTTTTGTTTTGGTGTGAGCATAATAAGATCTGATCTTATCATCGTCAGAGCTTATACTCGCACATTAGTTATTCTTCGAGACTTGTCCTTCATGGTATTTATTGGATCTGTCTTATGTAGATTCTACGACAACTTAGAGAGGAGACTGCATCAATACGTGGGAGCCAGATGCAGGTGGTTCTCACTGATTAATTCATGTGTTAAGTTTGTGTGTTAGCTCTACTATGCTTTTGGTATCCTACAAGATAGTAAAAATTGTGATTGTTCAGGCAGCTAGGAATTGCTATAACATTGTTTGGAAATACCGAGATTATTCTAATATGGAACAGGAAAACTTCGATGGAACTAATCCTGGGATTCATATTGTTATGTTGATTTATATGGACTTGAATGATGGCTAGTTATCAGCTAATGAGGCACGGTACTTGCTGTCAGAGAAAATATCTGGGTTTATTTTTTTTTCATCTAGCGACAACATTGTTTGTAGGTATCTCCTGATCAAGCACAGCTTCTGACCATCCTGGTTCAGATTATGGGAGCGGAACGGTGTATTGAAGTTGGTGTTTACACCGTGAGAGATTCTTCTCATTAAACTTCAATTATATTCTGTGGCACATTTTCCATTTATTTGCTTTTATTTCAGTTTAAGTTTTTTTGTCTGCTCATGTGAAGTATTAAAATGGACTTCAGGAATCAGGATTCTACCGAGGAAATAATGTATTAATTATAATGGTGTTACCAGGGACCATAAGAGAAATAAAAATCAGCTGTTTTCAGATGGCTACTATGTTGTTTGAATTATAAAAAAGTTGAACTTTTTTATTTTACATGTAGCCAAATTCAGGGATATTCGTCGTTAGCTGTTGCGCTTGTCCTGCCAGAATGTGGTCGTTTAGTTGCATGTGACAGAGACGCCAGAGCCCTTGAGGCTGCAAAAAGGTACTATGTGCGTGCCGGTGTATTACACAAGGTAAAAATAACCGGTCGGCTTATTTGATAACATGTTTTCCTTATAGCAGGATATGCTGTGATATATTTGCCGAAAAAAAAGTGTCATTCTTGAAAGATTTTCTAGCACTTTTACACAATTATCTTTTCTAGGATATGTTTTTTATGATCCCTTAAACACCCTCGCCTCCTCTTTTAGTATTAAAAGCTTAGCTATTCCTAATGACCCCGTGTCTTCGGGGTCTATAGTTATCCTGATTCATTCTTTTTAGCGGTTCATATTTCTCGAAACACAGCATAATGAATATGAGTAGTCTTCTAGGCACTTGATGACCTCAATTACATGTAAAAAATCAACCTTGTTTGTGAAACTCAAAATTGGGTCTCTAACAGTTTCTGCTTTAGGTGGATGTCAGACATGGCCTTGCAGCAGATGAACCGAGAGCACTAATTAGGAACGGTGAAACTTGCAGGTAAAATTTAACTGGCAATGATAACACCCTGTTCTAACTTTTTCGATGATTATCAAACAAGATCTTGATGGGTGTTCTTCCTCTGGACAATGAAATGGACTTTGATTCTGAATTTGTTGGTGTACTTTTTTCAATCTATTGATTCGTAAGCTTCGAATTGTATTTCCAGATAGAATCTAAATTCATTCGACCGAAAAAAAATCATAGAAGAGTTTTACGATGAATCTCTGATCATTTAGTATGCTTTACCATTACATTCCCGGCTGAATTTCGGGATTTTTGGAAGTACTATTTCTTGTTTTTGCCGGGATTTTTGGAAGAATGAGGAGTATTTTGAACTGTTACTAGAGCTAGTAAGACCTTTTATATTCACTGTCTCAAGCTAATTAGTTCATCTAATCATCTTTAAAAAAGATTTACTTAAATGAGGTTGAAGCCTGTTCTTCCTGGTGAGGGTCGGAGGGGCCATCTTGGTCGATAACGTCTTGTGGCACGGCAAAGTTTCGGACCCGACAGTAAGTTCGGTTCGGAATCTGCAATGCTTTTTTAATTTATTACAGTCTTATTATGTTGGCTTTGGTTGAACAGGTAGATGATCCGAAAACGGTGAGCATTCGAAGCTTTAACGAAAAGCTCATGGCCGATGACCGAGTAAGCATCAGCATGGTGGGGTATTTTGAAAACCCGGCATGATTTTAAGGCGTTTTTTGAGTTCGTTTGTATGATATATCTAGACCCTTTTGCAACCTTAGGTACCCATAGGAGACGGAATGACGATTTGCCGAAAAAGATGAACCGATGATCGTTTGATGTGGTAAACTTCTAAAACGATGGTTTGATTCTCATCGATTATGTTTTCGCTTAAAGTTTCGGACAACTTTACTCGAGAAAGTTGCGCGGTGTATGAAATTTCAAGTGTGGAGGGAGGCTAGAATGGTTCGAACTTTCGAAAACTAGTAAGATCTGGAAGGAATGCTTCATCTACTCCGGATCGAGGTAGAAGAATGGCCCTGCAATGATGACGAAGATAATCGATATGGGAATCGAGAATTTTATTTGGAAGACATGCAAAGATTGTATTTCCGTTTGAATAACGATCATTCCGATGTTTACTTGATTTATTTTTTGTAAGATTAATGATGCAATTAAATTGATTAATCATTTAAAAATTATATATTAGATTTATTTTTATTGTAATCAAGATGGTTCGCAATATTTTCACAAAATATTTATTGAAAATACGATAAATATTTAAACATAATATATATTAGGAGTGCGCAAAATTACACTGGAATTGTAAATTGGATCACAATTGTAAACCAGACTAGAATTGTAATCTGGACTAGAATTGTTAATTTTAATCTAGTTTTGATTTTAATTTTAAAAAAACTATAATTCGCAAAAAAGTTTTAAAATTAAATAAAATATGATTAAATCATAATATAATTATATATAAATCTTAAAATTAATTATAAATTCGTCTAATTATTTAAATTTAATTTAAATATAATAAAAATATATATTTTTATTTATAATCCATGCACACTTGTAATATATATATATATATATATATTTTCCTAACAAATTCCAAAATTTCAATATAAATGTCTTATTTCTACGCATCGGCCGAACTAAGACTGATTTACTGCTGTTTCACGTTTGGCAGTTCTACTTAACTTGGAACTTGATATCAATGGAGTTTCCTCCTATGGCACTCGACAGCTATGGGATGTAGCCATGGCGATGGCTGACTTTTTTGTTCTTCTTTCCTTCTCGAGCTCTTCTTCTGTTCTTCCTTTCTTCATTTGCCGGATCTGACTGACCAGGAGGCTTGTCTGAGTAGTTCGATTTTACAATCTTCTCTTGCTAGGTCATTTTTGTTCTGAATCGCGATGGCGGATCGTATTTTGAGGGGAAACTTCTTCAAGGGAGAGGTCTTGACCTATGCTTACCTTCTTCTTTACATCGCTCTCTCCAGCGGTCAGATCTTCTTCAACAAGGTTTCGCTCTTTGATCTTATTTGTCCTAGTCGCTTTCTTTTGTATCGATTGTGTTTTCTTAGCTACTTTATGATGTATTTCACTGCTCAGTCACCCACCCCCACTTCGAGACCGCGTCAATGCATGTGTTTAGTGGCGGTTTCGGCTCCTTACTTTTGAGGTCTGGCTCGACGTTGGTGTTGACCTTTTCCTTAATTACAAGACACTATGATTTGGTCACAGGAAATTACCAGAGCCGAGATAAAACCTTTATCCAGTGATTTTTGTTTAAATAGGGGACAATCAAATTCGTGGGGCGGGCATGGATGAAGAATTTCTCATTTTTACCACAAATTTTCTTTAGATTACTGGAAAAAAAGGGTGTTCTGTGGTGCAAAGTTCAGTTAGCAATTTCTCCTTTCCACTAAGGTTGATTCTCCAAATGAACCAAGAAAGTCAATTCTAGTGGAAGACATTAAAACACTGCTGGATTTCTGTAATATCATCAACTTTGCAGCATTGATATGATCTATTTATCGATTAGGATAATTCAACCTCATTTTTGTATAACTGGAATATAGGTGAAGGCTTATGTGTAAAACATACTTATTTCTAGAATATTAATGGTTTTTTCTCTTTTTTCTTCTACTACCAAGTGTTAGAAAATCTAGAAAGTTTTCTGAAAATTAATATTTTACTTCTGGACATTTAAGTGTCAGATATGACAAACTATCACTCTTTATGCAAATAGTAGCTGTTTTTATTTTGGAAGAAACTAAATTTGCATGAAAACTAAAGATACACAAGAACGGTAGGTAATAAATTTCTCCAACGAGTGAAAAGGAGAACATTATTCTAGCTTGAGAACTAAGCTATGATTGACTAGGTTCTTGGATTTAATGTTTTATGGCATAGAGAGCTCTCTTTTATTTGATAATAAAAGAAGCATATTGAAAGAAAAAGAAATTACATTAAAAGAGGGGTAGAACCCATATCAAGAAACAGAGTGAAATTTTTTTATGTAAAATAATATATCTCCAATATATTTAACTTTAGTAAAAGGTATAGGTAGCTTTCTTGGCTGATAAAAGTTCTCATCTTTGTAATTGATAACGTATGGTTACTTTATAGAATCTGGTTATTTATATTTTTCCTATTTGATCAATTATTAGTATATGGATTTACGTTGGAAAACTTCACTGTTATTTTTTTATTATTTCATATTTTGATATTTCTAACTTTTCTCCTTTAAATTCTTTTCAAGTCATATTATTAGATGTAGAAGGGTTTCATTTCTAGAAATTATGTTCTATAATTAAGCTTATTATAATCTTTTACATGAAGTGCAGTGGGTTTTGTCCTCGAAGGAAATAAATTTCCCGTATCCTCTTGGATTGACTCTTCTCCATATGATATTCTCTTCCGTCTTGTGTTTCATCCTCACCAAAGTTCTCAAGGTATCATTTATTAATAAACTGAGTGGCCCACTCATCAAGAAATAAACTTTGTTGCAACTGGTATTAATTGTTGGCTTATTCTCTCAGGTTATGAAAGTCGAGGAAGGGATGACAGCAGAAATGTTAGTTAAATTTTCTAGTAGCTTGGCGTTAAAAAACTTTGAGCCATTTCATGCAAAACAATATGGTCACTATAGAGCACTTGAGTAAAACAAATCGTCAATTTAATTTTCTTATCTATATGCTGAAGATTCTTACCTATGTTTGGGGAATGGTTTGATGGCTTAACGTGGGCAAACTTAATTTATCTTTAAAACAAGATGAGCTTGAGAGTGTATTTTGCTTGGACATGATGAATCAAAATAAGTTTTTTTTCAAGTATAGAGCTGGGAGATTTAAAAAAAAAAAACATTTAGTAAGTGTTAACTCCTCTCTTTACTTTTTAATGAATATTGCTATTATTTATCCTTTAATTATCTTTGTAATCTTTATTATGTCTTCATTAATTTCTATATTTTTATTAATTGTTTAGATATGCTACATCAGTTGTGCCGATTGGCGCAATGTTTGCGATGACTCTTTGGCTGGGAAACACTGCCTACCTATATATCTCTGTCGCATTTGCACAAATGCTGAAAGCAATTAGTAAGTTCTAAATGACCATATCTCTATTTTACTGTAAGTGAATGTCGAGTCTTTCATTCATAAAATACAAGGATGACTTTCAATGTTATCGTGCAATTTTTTACCATGGATATCGCAATTGTAATATCCTTATGTGATCATTTTTTCCTAATTCCAGTGCCAGTAGCTGTTTTTGTTCTTGGAGTTGCAGCTGGTCTTGAGGTAATGAGCTGTAGAATGCTATTAATCATGTCTGTGATAAGTTTTGGTGTTCTGGTGGCTTCTTATGGAGAAATCAATATCAACTGGATTGGAGTTGTTTACCAAATGGGTGGTGTTGTTGGGGAAGCCTTCAGACTAATTTTCATGGAAATTTTTGTCAAGAGAAAGGGGCTCAAGCTTAATCCTATATCTGTTATGTACTACGTTAGTCCCTGCAGGCATGTGTTCTACTCTCTTATGTTCATAACTGTTGTCCAAAATTTTTATTCCACTTAAAAAAATGTTGGCATCAAATGCAGCGCTCTTTGCCTATTTATTCCATGGATATTTCTTGAGAAACCAAAAATGGAAGCTCGTGAATCATGGAACTTCCCTCCACTTGTGCTGGTGCTCAACTCTCTCTGTACATTTGCTCTCAACCTTTCAGTTTTTTTAGTTATTACACATACAAGTGCTCTCACCATCCGTGTTGCTGGAGTCATCAAAGATTGGGTGGTTGTGTTGCTATCGGCTCTTCTCTTTGCTGACACGAAGTTGACTATTATTAATCTGTTTGGCTATGCTATTGGTAAGACAACTGTGCTGAAATCTACTCACAGTGTATATATTCTCTTTTGTGTTATAAATAATCTTTTTAAAATTAAGAAAATGTTAGATTTATCTTCTTAATATCCATTCTTATTATACATATTGACTTGTCGAGTTGCAATTGATCTACTTAAAATACATTTAATGTATTATAATTAAAATAATATTTATTGTAGTAATCACGTCTCAACATGTCAGCATATACAATAAAAAAGTAAATTTAGCATTATCTTTAAATTAATTCTGTTTTGTTTATTTCGTTTGAAATCTTGCTGAGTTAGAGAGTTATCGAGAGATAATCATTCTCTTCGGCTGGATAAATGGGCTAGTTGTTTTCATAGTCAGTAATGAAATTAATTCAAACATTTATATGGAAAAACTTTTTTGTATAGAAGTTAGTTTTTTTTTTGCAATTTAACCATTTAATATTGTCTTCCCATTTGTACAGCAATCGCAGGAGTTGCAGCATACAACAATAACAAGTTGAAGAAGGAGGCTTCTCGAGGTAGCTCTGAAGAATCAAGAGATGCTCAATCTATTCCTTTGGTCAGAGCCTTGGCCACTGACGAATAGATCTGCACAGCAACACCAATATGCAAGGTTTTGTATTTTTTAAAGGTATGTGCTTAAACCTTTTGGAAAATTTTCAATTGCAATATTCGTTTCTCATGATCAACATGAATTCTTTGCTCTTTCTGAATATCATTGTACCCATTTATCACAACACTTGAGATTTCACTTTCAGATTCATTGTATGACAAAACGTTTGATTAACGCCACTGCTGCAACTGTTGGGTAGCTTCTGTTCTTGGTAGTATTGAGCACTGTCAAAACTATGAATTTATATACAGCTTCATTACTAGTGTTAAATTAGAATCGTTCATATTGATTGTTTTTTTTTGCTTTTCGACCCGCGATTAAATGTTAGTTCTCTAAAGGGTTCGTGTTTCGTTCAAGATATGCTAGACCTCGTTCAGTTCAATAATTGGTTTGTCTCGGAAATTCGGTATTTCTTTTCAAGTAACGCTATGTGGACCGATAATTTTTTATTCGTGCACTTACACTTTATGCTTTGATATGCAATATTGTGTTATAGTCATTCGAAATTCCATTTTACACAATCATTGTCGGATCATGTCACCTAATGCACATTGCAGATTTTAGAAAATTATTAGCCTCTTTAATGTGTGATCTATCTTCACCTATGTTTTCTTTATCTACTAAATAAGCAACTATTAGGCAATGTTATAACCCAAAAATGGTATTGTCACTAAGCTTGTGGCTTTGCTAGTGTATGTTATCAAGATATCATCATATAGCTGCTTGGTGGTTGAACTGATGTCTAGGGGTCACACACTTCTGATCACATTCAGGTCTGGGATGAATCAGAACTGGAATTGACGTCCATGAGTCTAGATTTTTGAAACTGGAATTGTGAAATACATTTCGGTCTCGATTTAGATCAGGTTTCGAGTGATTTGGGTTGGTTTTGAATTGATTGTTGAATTTGTATAAGATTTTATTTACTTTTGGATGGGGTTTCAGATGATTTTGAGTCATTTGTTGATACAAGGTCTAATTCCAGTTCTACGGTTTTTACTTTCAAAATCAAATCATGAATCATGATTTTTTAAGAATTAGAACTAGAATGAGACTAAAACAAATGGTTCTAATCATATTGATGTTCTTGTATTAGTACTAAATATTTTGGCTTAATAGTCCAAATTGGTATTTTGACGATTAGCTTCTTCTTTGCACGAATTTGACAAAATGTAGTTGGTCGAATAACATCTCATTCATTGTAGTGTAACTTCTTTTGGTATTGCACGCCAGACTGGCCCCATGATCAAATATCGAGCTGTGGATTGTTGAGAATTTTTGTAACAATTTACGTAAAAATATTATTTATTATACACGCTTATATGTCGAGCTGTGATTGATTTAAGTAAAATATATTTAATATATTATGATTAAAATAATTATTTATAATATTTTATGTATAAATTGCATCTCGATACGTCAGTACGTACAATAAGAAAGGATTATAAGACGATAAATATAAAATTACTCAAATAAATAAATGTAGGTACTGTAGCATTATAAAATGTTCGATTTATCTTTTACGACGGAGTTTGATTTTACTCTATTTAAAATTAAAATAAAATCTAAATATGGGCTTAGCTTGCAAGGAGTATTCGCTCCACTCCACGTCCACGCATAGAAAAAGCCAATTGCACGAGTAGTAGAAAACCGTAGGAGATCGACCAACAGCTGTTCCCGGGTAGTCGACACGAGACTGGAGTCTGAAAATTTCTAGACATCCAACAGATTCAACTGACGTCAGCAATGGCGTCTCTATTTGCATATTTGTTTTCCAAGTAAAATATGAAGATAGCATGCCTGTAATTTGCGTGATCGTCGAGAAATCAACAGTGTCTTTGTTCTAAACGCCCAATATACAATGACCTCCATTGTTAATAGCGATGCTCAAAGCTTTAGACCGGCCCTCTCGAGCTTCTATCATCTATAAATCCTCTCTCTGCATCGTCTTCTTCGTCTCATCTCTCGCCTTTTCATCTACAGTGGGCTTGTCTTCCTCTCAACAATGGCGGCCGAGCTTGTTCTTCTGGATTTCTTGGTCAGCCCTTTTGGGGCGAGGCTGAGAATTGCTTTGGCGGAGAAGGGCATCGAGTATGAGTTCAGAGAGGAGAATTTGATGAACAAAAGCCCTCTTCTTCTCGAAGCGAACCCGGTTCACAAGAAGATTCCGGTTCTCCTGCACAACGGGAAGCCTATTTGTGAGTCATTGATTGCTGTCGAATATGTTGAGGAGTTTTGGCCGGAGAAGTCTCCTCTTCTTCCAGCCGATCCTTTTCTCCGATATAAGGCCCGGTTTTGGGGTGACTTTGTGGATAATAAGGTATATTTTCAAAGTAATGTTAAATTTATCTTCTTAGCTTAGTATGTGATACAAGCTGACGTGTCTGTGACTGATGTAATAAATAATAAATAAAATACATTTTAACTAAATCAATCACAACTGACACATTAACATGTATAATAAAAAGATATGTTAAGAAAATAAAAATAGCATTACTGTATATATTTTTCAGTTTTATTTTGTTACAGTAGTGAGATTGACAAGCCTATTTAATCTATCATGCACTCTTTGATCGTGCCATTGCAGATTCATGAGGCAGGGAGGAACTTGTGGATGACAAAAGGAGATGAACTAGAATACTCAAAAGCCGAGTTCATAGAGAGCTTGAAGACTATTGAAGCCGAACTCGGAGACAAAACATTCTTCGGCGGCGAGGGTTTCGGGTTCCTCGACATGGCGTTCATCACGTTCTACCCGTGGTTTTTGGTGTACGAGAAGTTCGGAAACTTGAGCATCGAATCAGAGTGTCCAAAGCTCATTGCATGGGCCAAAAGATGCATGGAGAAAGAGAGTGTCTCCAAGTCTCTGGCTGATCAAGAGAACGTTCTCGGCTTTGTATTGCAGATGAGAAAGTCATTTGGGTTGGAGTAGAGGACCTTTGGATTGCTCTTCAAGCCCTACAAATAAGCACGGTGGTGGAATATTTGCACTTGGGTGTGCCTAGATTTCGTTTTTGCTCTTTTGGGTGTGTTCTATTTTGTAGATTTGTTCTTAAAAATGTGTGCTTTTTGGTGGGTTTTAATAAAAATTGTAACTTGGGTTATGTTTTGTTTACATTTTTGGTCTTTTGGGTGTCTTGTATTTTTGTAGATTTGTTGTGTGCGCTTTGTGTTTTTGGTCGTCAAATGTTTTCGATCACATTAATAAACACGCGTATTTTTATCAGTGTTGAGAATCAAACAATGACGGAAAAAAATGACATACGATTTCAAATAATAATAAATAATCACGATATATATTTTTCAAATAATGAAATTATGTGTTAATTTTCAAAAACAAATCCTCATTATTTTTATTAAATAGATATATTTTTTATTTTGTAGCATCTCAAATTTACAAATTTGCAATGGTTATGATCAAATTTGTTGGATCTCGATGTCATAAAATAAAATAAAAATAAAGCAAAAAAATAAAATAAAAACTATTTTTAATCTTAAAAAATTACATAAAAACCAAAAAAGAAAAAGAAAAATAAGGAAAATATTCAAGTATTTGTTGTGGGCTTGTAATATTTAGTGACGTAATGATGATAATTGGCGTTGTTGTTTTCCATGGAAGCTTTCTTCCTCTTCACAAAATCACCGACTCTCTTCCACTTGCTGAACCACCGCCGTCTCTTCACCCCGACGTTCGCCTCCTTTCTCCGCCGCACTCCGCCGCTCACATCTGGAGGCCGGTATGTTCTGATCAGCGGCCACTTTATTCCGGCGAAGAAGGGGTGCCGTTTGATCTCCGTTGCACCACCTTGGCTCCCAAGCCTCCTTCTCGGATCCTGCGTTAACAATCTTGTTATCAGATCTCTAGCCTCCGCCATCCCGTGCTCCTCCGTCTCCGCCGCCGGAAATCTCACCCTCTTACCCGAAGTAATGTTTTTAAGCGTTCTCTCTTTGCTCTCCCCTTTGAACGGCGTCATTCCGTACAGTAATTCGTACAACAAAACCCCGAACGCCCACCAGTCTACGCCGTTGCCGTGTCCACATCCGGAGGCCAGCTCCGGCGAGAGATATTCGTGTGTTCCGACGCAGGAGTTTGAAAACGCCGCCGTGGGCTCTGCCACAAACTCCGCTGACATTTCTGTCCTTTCCGTTGGCGAGGAAAAACAGCTAGAACGGCGAGTTCTGGACTGAAACTTGGTATGAAACTCAGGGACTACATCAGCTCTGAAACATAAATCGAAATCGGAGAGCATGATATGGCCGTCGGAGCGTAAGAGAATGTTCTCTGGTTTCAGATCCCGATAAACTATTCCGAGAGAATGCAGATATTCAAGCGCCACCAGAACCTCGGCGGCGAAGAATCTGACAGCGGAGAGAGAAAAGTGGTTTCCCGGCTGTTTACGGAGGAGCGAATGAAGATCTCCGCCGGAGCAATAATCGATCAAGAAACAAGTATAATGAGAAACATCGAAGTGAGCGTAGAGCGTCGGGAGAAAAGGATGATCCAGCATAGAAAGGATCTGACCCTCCATTAAAACGTGAGAGAGCTTTTTGCTGTTGAGAGACTCTTTATCCACCACTTTCAGAGCGAAGCTCCCATGGTCATTGTCTCTCAGCCGACAGAGAAAAACCCGGCCCAGATTTCCGGTACCTACGATGCGAATGAGCTTCAAGTGGCGGAGATGGAGCTTCCCATCGGAGGAGAGATTAGTGGCCGCCTTCACGGCGGACCAATTAGGGTCGGAGCTCCGGTGGGGGCGGAAAGGGAGAGACGTGGAGGCCGTTGTGGAGGTGGTGGAGAGGCGGGATTCGTTAAAGCTGAGAGTAAGGCTGCTTCTGGCGCTGGAAGAATGGAAGGTCCGGTCGGTGGCGGCGGAGGTGGAGCTGGTGAAGCTGAAATCTAGATCTGTATCGTATTCCATGGCCGGAACTCCGATCGGAGAATATAGCAAAAGATCTCTCTGGCGGTGTATCGTAGGGCTTAATGGCTGTGATCTCGTATATAAAGGGAGGGAGATGGAAAAAGAGGTGGGCCAGCCATATTAAATGTATTTGGTTGACCAGAAAAACGATAGGACATAGGAAAATGAGGAGAGAGAGAAAGCATTATTAATTAAGAAACTAATTAATTCTTAATTAAGAAACAGCTAGATTCTTCTTCTCTCCTCTCCCTCTTGTCGGCTCTCAAAGTCAAAGGGTAAAAAGATTCAATTTTCTTACAATATTATCTATTTTTATGCCTATTATTTTTATTTAGAAAAATATATTCTAAATGTTCGTCTTCTCTTCCACTCAAAAGGCAAAATCACTCGCTTTCAGTGCCTCACACCCCGACCCGACAATTTGTGAGGGAGTTAAATCACGGTGACTCAGCGGCCCATAAATATGAGGTTTTTACTTGATATCCCAATGAGTTACCCTAACATTGGGGTAACAATTCTCACACTAGGACAACACAGACGTCAAACATAAGTTCTTATACTCAATCTATAATCTCTGAATCAACTGAACTATGTCTGTACAGGCGTTCGTCTTCTCTAATACATTGCCCAATTATGCTACAACTAGTAACATTGTTGAAACCCGTTTTTAGATACTTTTTTCTTGAAATAACAATGCGCGATTAGTTTCCACTCAAAATTTTTGTGGTATATTTCGAAACTTCTTTCGAATGAAAAGGGTTTCTGTTCGACGTATAAAATTGTTTGACAAGAACTTCGATCCGCAGAGCAAGTTTTATGGATTAAAAAACAGGTCAAAAAACTAATTTTCAAGTTAGAAATTGAAAGCTAATTCTTTTAAAAAAAAAGGCAATAAATAAATGCATAAAATCGTAAATAAATGAATAAAATCATAAATTGTAAGTAAATTCTCAAGTGTGAAGGGTGATGGGCCAATGTAAGGAGACCAATACGTTGGGTCGGAAGTGGGACCCGCGCAGTGGGCTCTGTCTGCCACGTGGTCAACACTGGCCCTACATTGTCGCACTGCCCCAAGATCCTATTCTTTTGGATGTATTTTAAAATTATTATTATTTATTTTTCTCTCTTTTATTTTTATTAATTTGTCCTTTAACTTCCACATTTTTAATAACAATAAGAAGAAGAAAAAAAAAACCGAACTTGTACCCAAAAAGCAAAATCCCTCGCCCTCAAGGCCGCCACATCCCGGCCCGACAGTTTGTGAGGGGGTTAATCACGGTAATTCAGCGGCCCAGAAATAGGAGGTCTTCGCCTGATGTTCCAAAGAGCTACCTCAACATTTTGGGTAACAACTCTCACACTAGGACAGCGCAGGCGTCGAACCAGGCCTTGTACACAGTTTGTCATCTCTGAACCAACTGAGATATGCCCGTGCGGGAAAAAAAAACAACTCGAACTGCGACCATGATTGGTGCTTGTTATTTGAGACAATTTAGACTTTTGCATTAAGATTTACGATCAATTTGCGAATTGGGGATAAACAGAGAGAAAAATAAAAAAAAATGAAGAAAATTCATTAATTAATTATTTAATAATTTAGATTATTTGTATTTGAATTCAAACTTAACTAGTAGAGTTAGTATAAGAACAAACTAAAAAGTCAATATGGATCCCAATCAAATTAAGGATGAGGTCACGTACAACGATGTCGTTTTGTTAAATAATCCTTAATTTCTCCAATAAATAAGAAGTAATTATTGTTCGATTATATTTTAATAATATAACTATTATAATCTGTTGGGGGACAATCTCACGGTCAAGTTGGGTTTATTTTAATTTAATAAAATAAAATAAACTATTAATTAAAACATGTTAATAGTTTTTTCAAAATCAAAATCAAGGCATTATTGGTTAAGATCACAATGTCTTGTGTCTAGCGAACAACTTGTCCTTGTTTTAAATAAATCATACTTGTTTTAAAAAATTAAATACGAAAGACAACATGTATCGACATGTAATAAACGAACAAAATATTCGATGATCAATCAATGAAAAATTAATTAACCGTAATCTCGGTAATCTAGAAAATTAATCGAGCATGGGTAAACATGTTTCGACCATGTTTCTTGTAATTTAATTTTTTTTTAATATTCTTTCTTAATCCACATTAATTAATGATTAAATGTGAACAAAATAAATAGAGAAGGGGCATGGCAATTGGATAATCACGTGACACCACATGGGCAAAATGTATGTAGCATTTTTAATATATAGTTTTAATATAATAAATGTATGTTATGGATCAAGAATTGGTCAAAGACATTGCACAATGTGTGTTTTAAGACATATAACGTTAGAGTTTAATGATTGATGCGGTTGAAGATGGGTCCTTGTACCAAATTCTAATTAATTTTGTTTTATTCGTAAATAAATAATTATTAATGATTAACATGTAATGACACTCTGTCATGTCCGAGGGCACCATGAACATATTTAATCGAATCGAATCGAGACGAATTATTGAGCATGGTTTGGCCGTTTCTTACTCGATAGACAAATCGTAAGAAAGTTGGGATCCATAAGGTTTGTTTTTTTCTTATTTTTTTAGCGATCCAACTCATACCGAGCAGGTGATTTTTGGTGTCTGTTTGATCTTCAAAATGGGCGGGTCGGGTTTGGATTAAAAAACGAATATTTTTCGTATTCTGTATTCCGTTAGCCATCGTATAGGTATAAGATAAATGAACATCAAATTTAGGTTATGAACTATTCAAAAGTTTTGAAGTTACATGGATATGAAAAATAACACACAAACTAGGGCAAAGTATTGTTTATTAAGTATTGTTTAAACATAAGCCTATTTAGTTTTAAACATGGTAATTATCAAATAGGCTTCTTAAGTATTGTTTATTAAGCAAATCAAATTCTAAATTTTAATCGCGATAAATTAGACCCTAGAAGTAGGGGTGGACAAACAGTTAACGGGCCAGGTATTTTAAAAAAAATACACGGTCTGTTCGGGTATCGGGTATGAAGCAGTACCCGAAACCTGGTCCTATCCAAAAAAAATGGAAAAATACTCAGATCTGGGTATTCCGGGTAGGATCCGAGTATTTTTGGGTCTACCTGAAATTTATACCTTTCTGAAATGTTGCTTACCTGGATCCGGGTATTCCGGGTAAGATCCGGGTATTTTTGGTGATAAAAAAAATAGAATATTATTGAAAAAATAGTAAAATTGATTCTTGGAGGACTGGGCTGGGCTGAGCTGGGCTGGGCAACGGGTATTAAACACGGGTATCGAGTATTTTTACAATACCCGGTACCCGGACTCCCTACCCGTTTACCCGAATCCAAAACTATATTTTTACCTGTTACCCTACCTGTACCCGGCCCGGACCTTACGGTTTCAGACCATACCTTAAGGTCCGGTTCGGGTTGCCCAGCCCTACCTAGAAGACAGCCAACTTATTTTCTATTTTAAAATTTGATTGCCTATTTATCTACTTTGTCATAATTTATTGGCAAAATTGAATTTTACCAAATATTTGAAAGTATAGAATAATAAATAAAAAAAAGCCTTAGAAAATTAAATTTAATAAAATAAAAAGTTCCAATTTTGAATTTGAAAACTCGAACCATGTGAAAATATTATTAATATGTCTAGCACTCATAACATATTTACCCGTAAAAAGAAACTCGAACCGAATTAAACTTAAACATATTTCACGTCGTTAAACTAAAAATCAATGTAATAACTCTTCGGCACCGTCATCCATGGGTACCCTCAAAGACAGTCTTCCTCCGACACAGTTAAAAATTAACGACAATAATTGAGCGTCACGTTTGGTCTTTTTTATTTACAACCATAGTAATTGTTAATTTCATTAATTAACCATAATCTTCATACTTAGATGCATGCATGGTTGGTTCAAATGTTTAGTTAGTTTTTTGGTTTTTGTATAATAATATTACAAAAATAATTATTGCTAAACTTATTTATTGAACTTTAATTATAATTATTTATCACCACCCATGTGGGTTGATGTACAAATTATATTAATTCTGGACGCTTAATTGTGAAGGTTTGATCTTGAAATTAGGGAATGCACACAGCATCCCAACTCATCCTCATAACTTAATTGAGCTTTAGTCTCATTAATTTTCCCGACAAGTGCGATTCGGTATGGACATGTTCGTTTCCGAATGGTTTTGAAGTCGATTTGAACCGAATCGATTGATTGTCAATTACGGAAACGGAATAAAAAAAAAACTAACTCACAATCGAACCCTTATTTAAAAAAACCGAACAAACTAACCAAATATAATAAAAATATATATGTTATTGTTATATTTTAATTTTTAAAAAATATAATATAAAATAAAATTAAAACGAGAACTGTACCTGAACAGTTAGTTTCACTTCCGGTTCTAAAAATCCAGAACCTTGACTTCCAGTTCCATTTCTATTTGAGATAAAAATAAGTCGAATCAGCTCGTGCCCATCCCTATTGGTTCCAACTTGATTTATTTATTTTTTTAATTTTTAATTTTTAATATATATATTATCAATATGGATATCGGTTCAATTTCAATCTAATTTTAAAAAAAAAATTGTGAACTCTAATATCTCGTTCTCGAAATTAAAATGACGAAAAGAATAATAATCACTAGGCGGAATTTAGTTTTAGCCAATTTAACCCGAAATGGTCTCTTATTTGTTCCATATTTTCTCCTATTAATAATCTTTTGTACTATGGTTGGGTTAATTATAGTATGTTTAAACATTTAAACTTAATAAATATATTATTTTTTAATTTAATAATTTAAAAATACTTGTGTTATAATTTAATGGGTAATTATATATGGCACCATGTATTGGGAGTATTTTTCAAATGATATTTTAAATTATTTATCGTATCAATTAATATTTTAGAGTATAAGCGTATTTTCAATTGACATTTTTAATTTTAAAACTTTTAATTTTCAATTAACTTTTGCTGTTATGCATTTTCTTATAATTTAATTTTGATTTTTTTTTTCATTCTAATTTTTTATTTTCAAGCATCTTGATCAAGAATATATAATAATTAAAAAAATAAAAAATAAAAAATAAAAATATATACATTAACTTAAATTTTACGATAAAATGTCAGTTGATAATTATGTAAATTTGTATGTGTTGTTTGATAAATTAAAAATTTAAGATGTCAGTTGAAAAATAATCATACTTTAAAATTTTAATTAATATAATTAAAAATTTAAGATGTTATTTTTTAACACCAATGATTATTTAGTGTTTATTGGTAATTATCATAATTTAATTAACATTTAATAAAGTGAATTCACAGGCAAAAATAAAATAAAAGCTGATTATTTTGACGCTGCGGCCAAAAACTGAGCCTTGATGGGGCAAGAACAAGTAAATCCAATCATGCCATCATGGGAGACCGTCGTATGACCATACCATGCTCGGCTCCCCATTGGCTAGAACGCGTCATCGTCCCAAAGAACCGAAATTTTCTACATTTTTCTGCAATTAATGATTTCTTTTCGCATCAGATTTTGACCCACATTCAATGCTTACAACCCAGTTTTCCAAATCTAACAACGATCGAATTACGTTCCGACGCATTTTTGGACATATTTGTCCGCCCCTGGTCTTAATTTTCCGTCGACCTCTTGGCCCGTTGGTTCCTTTGATTTGAACGCAGGGGAGATTGGATTTATAATCTCGGTGATGATTTTCTGGTGTTCTTCGTTTTGAGCTTGTGTTGATATTTCGGTCATGGAGAAGGGAAATGAGACTGCGATGGCGAAGAGAAATTGGAAGGGAATGGAGTTTGCAGCATTTGGGGCTTTGGTTGTGGTGTTAATGGCTACAGCTCTCACCTCTACAACCCTTTCTTCCAACATTTCTGGCTTTCTCAAGAATCCAAAGTCTTGTTTCTGCTCTCAGGTTCTCTCTCTCTCTCTCTCTCTCTAAGTTTGCCCCCCTTTCGTTTCTTAACCCAATCAACAGCTGGTATGGCAATTGTATAAAGCTCTGTGCCCTTTGTGCCATAATCAGATGAAATTTTGTCTTCCTTTTTGCGCCTTATTTGTAATTCAGCGGCGTGCATTCAGTTGCTTTGAGATGAACTTTAATCTGACTTTTGGATTTAATTGCTATGATATAGGATTCAAATAAGTACACGGGCATCATTGAAGATTGTTGTTGTGACTATGAAACAGTTGACACTCTCAACGAAGAGGTCTTGCATCCCCTGCTCCAAGAACTTGTAACTACGCCTTTTTTTCGGTATTTTAAGGTGAGATCTGTTCTGTCACTATCTCTTCTTACTAAATTTCTAGTTAGAGAACATATTACTTTGCAGTACAAAACTTGTTATTGGGATTAGGTATAGTTCCCTAGTATTGTAGAAAAGATTTCAAGGAGACGAAACTGTCCTGAAAACTTAAACATTTTGTTGATTTTAATACATGAATAAGAGATTCTTTTGATTAGGCATAGATGTTCAATGTAAAATCTTTAATGGTGTTCTTTTGTTGAGTTGTTTGAGGTTGTTCTTGATCAATTCACAGGCATTGCTTCCTACTTTGTTTTTATGCCATGATAGTGCAATTTTTTCTCTAGGATTTTCCATAGTGATTGAATTTCAATGATTGGATAGTAAAATTTCTTATCATCCTTCTTTGCTTACAACCTTTTGAATTTTTTACATCAAGTAAATCACTGTGCACCTCCACATTATGATTAATAGAGATCTATAGTAGATTTTCTGATTATTTGTAAATTTTTATTTCATTCATTAATTTGAGTGGAATCTTTGCATTATGTTTATGCTTGCTCTTTCTAGGCATTTTCTTGGTACTAAACTTTCCATATGAGTTACATTTTGATACCTTTCATTCCTCTTGGTAACTAAATTAATGAGTTTTGATTGTAGGCGAAACTTTGGTGTGATTGTCTGTATTGGCCTGATGATGGTATGTGCCAACTGCGAGATTGTAGTGTCTGCGAATGCCCGGAAAATGAATTTCCAGACCCTTTTAAAAAGCCTTTTAATCCTCTTCTTCCGTCTAATAATCCGGTTTGCCAAGAGGGAAAACCACAGGCAATTGTAGATCGAACACTTGACCATAAGGCTTTCAAAGGCTGGATGGAAATCGACAATCCCTGGACAAATGATGACGAAACTGATAATGGTAATTGCAATAATTTTTGTGCAAATATTACTATTTGTAGGGTGACTACTGTGTGGTTCAGTTTCAGGATGAATTAGGATCAGAATCGTGAAATATGGTTCTATTCCGATTTGTTTTGATCCAATTCTGTATTTTAAAAAATAATAATAATATTTTTTTATTATATTTAAGTTAGATTTTAAGTGATTTGGTCGGGTTTGGAATTGATTTTGAGTTTATATTAAATTTTATTTGATTTTGAGTCAGATTTTGTTCGATTTTGAGTTTTTTACTCATAGTCCGGTTTTGGTTTCACAGTTTTTAAAGATGGGGACCTGAACCAGATCAAATTTGGCAAACTCGGTCCGGACCAGGACCCCACCATAACTATTTGTCATTATTATTTGATTTTCTTTTTTTATTAGTAAGTTTCAGACTTACTAAAGAGCCAATTGTCGATCTTTTGGGATAACATTAACGTCACTATCTCTAACTGGATCGATTGTTCGGTGGACTTATCTCTAATTGGAATGATCTTACATATTATCTTATTTACATTTTAATACATGGTTTCTTAATGCCACATTCGTGAATTGGTGCATTGCCGACTAAATTTTGCACATCAAGTGACATTGCTTTTTGAATCGATGGTATGTTGTAGCACCATTAGAAATATGTTTTTGACCATGAAAAGGTTATGAATTGAAAAATTGAGTTTCGACAGGTGAGATGACATATGTAAACCTTCAACTAAACCCCGAGCGTTACACTGGATATGTCGGTCCATCAGCGACAAGGATATGGGATGCTATATATTCAGAAAATTGTCCAAAATGTGAGTTTTTTTTAATGTCTGGAATTAAAAATATTACATGAAATTGTCATTTAAAAGCTTTTTATTTTTTATTTTTTTGTTTTAAATTTTTTGGTGCAGATTCGACCGGAGAAATTTGCCCGGATAAAAAAGTATTATACAAATTGATATCTGGTCTTCACTCTTCAATCTCAATTCACATAGCTGCTGATTATCTCCTTGACAAAACTACAAATCAGGTCCATTTTAATAACTCTACAATTTTTCTAACATTGGCACGATGAGGAACAATTATCTTTTAAATTTTGTAGTAAGATTATCTGCATCTGGGTAGAAATAACTCTACTTCGATCTTAATTTCAGTGGGGTGAAAATTTGGAGATAATGTATGATCGTGTTCTTCGGTACCCAGATCGTGTTCGTAACTTGTACTTCACATTTCTCTTCGTTCTACGAGCAGTGACTAAAGTGAGCCTCTTTTGCACAAATGTTCAAAGATCCCTAATCGAATGCTGATTTTTATTTATTTATTTATTAACATTATAGGCAAGTGATTATTTGGAGCAAGCAGAATATGACACGGGTAACAATGTGGAGGATCTGAAAACAGAGTCTTTGGTCAAGCAGCTTCTACATAATCCGAAGCTCCAATCTGCTTGTCCTCTTCCGTTCGATGAAGCCAAGTTGTGGCAAGGATTAAGTGGGCCCTCTGCGAAGCAACAAGTTCAAAAGCAGTTTCGGAATATAAGGTTGTTTTTTTTTTGTTCAATCCGAACCAAAATTATTTTGGCTTTTCGAAAAAGATGTGATAAACTTATCGCCTTCTATTGCAGTACGCTGATGGATTGTGTAGGCTGTGAGAAATGTCGGCTTTGGGGGAAGCTTCAGGTTCTTGGGCTCGGCACTGCATTGAAGATTCTTTTCTCTCTCGAAAGACAAAATCAGGATGATCAATCTGTAAGCATATATCGTCATTCGATCTGTTTTATTATTACATGAGTAATGTTATGTTTACTTTTTTAGCATATCTTTTTCCTTCTAACATATTGAGTTCTGATTGGTTAAATTAAAATATTTTTAATATATTGTAATTAAAATAATTATTTTTAATATTTATTGTACTAATAAAAACTCGACGTTTCAGGAGGTAAGTCAAAATGAGTATGTTAAGGAAGTAAACTCAGCTTCATTCTCATTCAATTGCTTTGATTCTTATAGTTAAATGTTCAAATTTGATTTCACAGTTATCGCTGCAACGAAACGAAGTGATTGCGTTGTTGAATCTACTAAACCGTCTATCGGAATCTGTCAAACTTGTACGAGAAAAGTGGCCAACGATTGAAAAGACAATGGCAACGCCTTATTTGTCTGAAACAAGTGTCTTGCAAAAAGTAAGGAAATCACTGGTTAAACTAAGGTATTTTGCTTTGTTTAAGTTCATGTAGAAATCTCTAAACACCACCATTTTCTACTAGGAAATCATTGTTTTTCGGGTAATTTTCGTGCAGAATTATCAAAGACGGGTTGTTGCAAGCCGAGTCAGAATTCCTGGATCGCGAATAGAAACATAGATCAGAAGATGAAATTCTGTGAGTAAGCATTTTCGATGTGCATACAAAGAATTCGAAGAAGATATATACACACAACTAGATTGAAGTCCAAAAATAGGACTCATAAATCATTTTGATTAGGCTATACAGAAGTAAGATAGTAGGTACCGAGAGAACAAACCTTGTCATAATCTACCTTAAAACGAGTTTATTGTTGGACACATTTTTTATATTTTCCCGGTCGTTGGCCGGACCGTGTCTTGCAATTTTCTCTTTCATCGTTCCGTTTTTTATCGTTTTTTGATCGATTAATTAAAGTTTGTAATTATCATATGAATTTGATGGAGCAAATAACAAATGCAATCCATTTTACCAGATTAAAAATAATTACTTACCTTGTAAATGCAATCCATTTATAATTAAGATTTTTTCTAATATTTTCTCGTATTTAATTGGTATAGGTTGATTAATTTTTAATTATTTGTAATCTACGTATTAAATGCGCTTGTTGACGAGCGTCATGTTTTTTTTTTGCTTCCGAAATACGGGAATAGTATGCACGAGTATTGTCGTATTTTGGAATAATAATTAATTATTTTAATAAATTTTATTTCAAATCTAATTAAGACTCCTTATCTAATATATAATTAAACAATAAATAGTTAATTGTTATATTTATTAAAGGTGTTAAATTAGCTAATATTTTAAAATAGTAAAATAAAATATTAAACGTAAGATTGCAACCACCACCTAATCTTTTTAGTTTTGTCACACAATAATTATTTAAGTAAATATTTTATTATGACTATAAATTCCTAGTAGAAATTTAAATAATAGTACATTTTTATTTTTATATGTTGATCCTTATAGAAGATATGATGTCACTCGGCATAACTTTGCTAGCTAGATCACCCGCCTGAGGGTTGTAATCGTAAAACCCCCCATTTTGTAGGGTTGGGGTAAACATTGATTCTCGACTACGCCTAGGGATGGACACATGTCGGTTTGACCTAGTTTTATTTCGAAATAGAATCGAAATCGAAACTCACGATTTCAGATTTTTAGAAACTAAAAGTAAAACTAATGGTTCCAATGCAGTTTCAGTTTTAATCTAATTTTATTTTATATTTAAAAATTTTATTCTATTTAGGTCAATTTTAAGTAATTTGGTAGGTTTATAACTATTTTTTGGATTTATATTAGATTTAATTAGAGTTTGAGTCAGAAGTTTGTTAGATTTTAGAACTTTTTTAGATACACGGTCTCAGTTTCACAGTTTTTACTTATAAAAATCAGTACCGACTCATAAATTATAATTTTTTAAAAATTGAAATAAAAAACAGATTAACACCGACAGTTCGGTCTGGTTTGCAGTCCTGGTACAATTGTGCTCACCTCTAATTACGCCGACACCGACACCGACACACAAAATCATAGTAAATAAAAACATAGAAAAATCCATATTAGTGAGGGAATGAAATAGCACTTTTAGTGCACCGTGAGAATCGATGAATGGAAGATACCTCGTATTTTGCAGCGTAATTGATGAGATCGTTAATTGCTATGAATACGAGTGTCGAGTTAAGCAAAAAACATAATTTGCTCTCTAATCCATAATTCAAAAATAGATTCCGACCTTGATGCTTCGATAATATTTTACTAGTATCCGAGAAAAATTCAAAAATTTATTTAAAAAAACTTTGGTCGATGTCGCCTTTTGGAACGCATACGGGTATTATTATAAGCATCCAATTGAGTGTCTTTATTTTGGATTATATTGCAATAATATTCAACATAATATACTATAATGCAAGGCATGATCATAGTGTGTTATTTGGGGAATAGAGAGGTCCACAAAATATAATAAGCAGCATTCCAAAGCAAGTTGATGGCAAATAATTTAATTATGTGGTTGATATTTTTTTATAATCTTTAGTGGCTGCCCCATAATATATATAAATAAATAAATATATTATATATATATATATAAAGTGAAAATTACATAATGCTATCCAAAATAAAACTAGAAAAGATAATAGGTTTAAGGGTATTTTTTAAATAGAGTAAATATATGTTTAACCTCTTATTTAACTTATTTAAAATACATGATGACGTGTCAAACAACGATTAATACAATTGAAGTGCATTTAATGTTCTAAATTATAAAAAAATAATTAGTATATTTATCGTGTCAATTACTATTTGACACGATAACGTCTTTTCTAAGATTATTTAGAGTCTTCGCTCGCATTTTAAAGTGATGGCGAATGTGTGAAATTCATGTCACCTTTTACCAAGTGCGACAGCTATATTTGAACTTTGGAGATCGTGGGAAGCTAAGGTTTTTTATTCTCAAATTCTTACATTGTTTAGAAGTGAAGACTAATGACTTCTCATAAATATGTTTCTCGCTCTTAACCAACACAATACATTTTACTAGGAGTGAGCAGCCAGAACCAACTCGAAAATTTGAAAAAACCCAAACGGTTTGGGTCGGGCTTTGGTTCAAATAATCAGTTTTGGATCGGGTTCAGTTGTGACTATTTTGGTTCGGTTTGGTTTTCGGTTTTTGTTCGAAAACTCAAACCAAACCGAAAAACTCGATGTCTGCAAAAGATGGTCGACACCTTGCACAAGGCGGTCGACACCTTGTATTTGACGTCGACAGTTTGCAAAAGGCGGTCGACACCTTGTATTTGCTGTCGTCACTTTGCACATCGACCATAACGAATTGTTACAAACTTACAAGAGTTACAATGTATTTACATTTGTAATTTTTTTTAGTTTTAGATGTGAACCAAACCAAACCAAACCAACTCAACCCAACTCGAAACCGTTTGGTTTGGGTCGAGAATTTTTTTTTCGGTTTGAGTCGGATTTTGAGTTTTTCTTTTAACCCAAAACTCATTCGGGTTGAGCTGGCCAGGTGAGAACCCGACCCAACCCAAATCATGTCTACCTCTACATTTTACATATAATCCATGAAAAAAATCGCGCAAACTCAATCTAAAACCGTCAATATTGTATTGACAGATACAGAAACTCAATATTAGTACTTCACTTGTACTAATGAAAAATAACAACTATGCTAGCGTTTTTAATGTCGATTTCTCCTTATTTTGTTTTTGAATTTACTCTAATAAAATTGTAATATCCAAAAATCAAGATTATATTTCTGGTGTAGTTTTGCTTTCTATTTCTATTGATGTATAAAAATAAATTAAGTAATATTTTATAAATATTATAAATAAATCATTTATTGCAAATACCAATGTTTAAACTATCAAGAAAATGATAGAACCTAAAGCATGAATAGAGTACCAAATTATATAACAATTTGTCTAATATTAATTTATTTATTTGAAATTATTTTTTAATATTTTTTGCATAAAATTAATAATCTATAATTTATAATATTTATAATATTTTATTCATGAATCAGATGCTAATTATATACATAAAATTATTATCAATAATCTATTATGTTAATAGAAGGAATTATTTATTATTAAAGATGATTATAAAATATTTATTAAATTAAAGGAAATTATAAAACTCCAAAATTAAAAGAGCAAAATGGAGTGGATAAGGAAGCAGACAGGAAGAATCCAAACGTTAACTGTATACATAAAGTCGGTCTCTTTCTTCGTCTGTTTTCTCTTTAAATCTCGCCCAGAACGCCCTCAAACTAGGGTTTTCTGCGACTTGCAGTTGTTGTTGTTTAGCTTTATTGCATAGCGTCAGGCTTGATTCTTGAAGATTTTGTGTTTTTTTTAAGCGAGACAATTGTCTTTTCGATTCTCAATTTGAGGGAACTCAGAAGATCGGGTGTATTGTGGATCTGGGTATTGAGCAAAAGGGTTTTTTGGACCGGTTGGTGTTTTATGTTCGTTGATAAGTGTTCGAAAAGGAATTTTAGGCTTGTGATTCTAAGCCGGTCTAGTCGGGGTAAATGCGGCTGACTTTGTTTTGAATCTTCATCGAGCAGTTTGAAGAAGAGAAAGTAGTTGTATTTGGAGAAGAAGAAGACAGTAACTAAAAAAGGAAAGCAACGAAGAAGGGAGGATACTCCTTTTTCAGTTTGAAGGACAAGAAAGATGCAGAATGGGCTCAAGAAGGTCATTTTTTTCTCTGTATTTTTTGCATAACCGGACATTGAAGACTTATTTACGCTTTCGTCCGAGAATGCTGAAAATGAGATCTTGAGAAAAAAAAAATTCCCTGTTTGTTTTTGGTTTTCTGTTAGATTTTTGCTGATTCCATTGAAAGAAATCACTTGAATGTTTTTTTATTGTATTTTTTTCATCCCTTCTTGTTATTTGAGGTTTCTTAAATATGACCTTTTATCTCTGGGAAAGAGTGGAAGGTCCAACAATGAACTTTCAAGTCCTTTCAAGCTTTCAAGTCTAACAATTGCATGCATGGGCTTTTTTCTTCCCAGCGCAAGAAAACCCATTTTTAAGTCCAACATGAACTCAAATTTAATTCTTGTGGGATCAATTTATCATTATGCCATTGGTAGTCGTTACTGTGCCTTTTCTTGCAATATTTGAACTGCAGCTTTTGGTGTTAGATCTTGCAGTCTAGATCATATAATCTCATGTATACTTTAGCTTGTGTATATTGTTTTTAGTACTGTCCAGACAACAAGTCAATTTCGGTTTCTTATTTATTTTTCCTAGCTGATACTTCTGTCAGTGCTGCCACTTTTTGACACTGAACTTAGTATGTAATGATCATGAATTTCGGTATAAGCTCTTTAAATGACTATCACAAGCTTCTCCGTGTTAGAAAAATTAAACGAAGTAAGTAATGCATTTGACCTTCTTTTGTTTAGTATTTTTCTATTGTCCGATTCTGCTTCTGAATTGCTCGATTATGTGTATGCTATAATAACATCAAAGCTTTTGTGGTCATCAGGATCTCAAAGAGATGGATTTTTTCACCGAGTATGGGGATGCCAACAGATATAAGATTCTCGACATTATTGGAAAGGGTAGTTATGGAGTTGTTTGTGCAGCAATTGATACACATACTGGGGAAAAAGTGGCTATAAAGAAAATTCACAACATTTTTGAGCATTTATCGGATGCCACTCGGATCCTGCGTGAAGTAAGGTTGCTGAGGCTTTTACGGCATCCAGATATAGTTGAGATTAAGCGCATCATGTTGCCTCCTTCGAAGAGAGAGTTCAAAGATATTTTTGTTGTTTTCGAACTTATGGAATCTGATCTTCATCAAGTTATCAAAGCTAATGATGATTTGACTCGAGAACACCATCAGTTTTTCCTTTATCAGATGTTACGTGCCTTAAAATTTATGCATACTGGTAATTGTCATTTTCTTTGTTATAATGACTCGTAAATTATTCCATTTTGTTTGAATATCATCCTTTTTTCTAGTGCAATCATAATTATTTTGATTTTGGATTGACAATTACATATAATTTTGGGTCTAATGTTGTGGTATTGATGCAGCTAATGTTTATCATCGAGATCTTAAGCCAAAAAATATATTGGCAAATGCTAATTGTAAACTTAAGGTATGTGATTTTGGACTAGCAAGAGTTGCATTCAATGATACTCCAAGCACAATATTTTGGACGGTATGTTTTTTTTGTATATAACATATTTGCTCGTTTTTAATACAAGGACCAATCTCCATTTCCAAAGAAAGAAAGAAAAAAATTTGAGCCAATGAAAATAATGTTTGATGAATGTTCTTGGATGCAGGACTATGTCGCCACAAGATGGTACAGAGCTCCAGAGCTTTGTGGGTCATTTTTCTCCAAGGTACGATTAAGTCTGATCTCTCACTGATGACTTTTTCTGAGCATGTTTGTATAAGATTAGTTTTGCATTATCTTGTCAATTTATTGAAGAATCATGTTAAAGTTAGGCATTTGATAAACTCACTTTGATGCATATTTCACTACAGAAAATAGCATAAGAATATGCTTACCTTATAATTGGAAATCAAAATAAGATAGAACAAAGGTTGAGGTACTTTATTTAGGTTTCCTAATACTGAATTCAGATGCCTTAGTTTCAAGTGTTTTATGTAGTAAACAATAATGCCTAGATTATAAAAATCTTGTTCAGGGAAGACTATGAACTCTCCTGGGATTTGAATATTCTATCATTCAGGTAATTGTATCTGGTTATGCGCCTTTTTCCAAATGATTCTGTCGCAGCTTCAGCATCGCTGATTGTTTAATTTTGATTTTATTCATAATTTCGTGCAGTATACACCTGCAATTGATATATGGAGCATTGGATGCATCTTTGCAGAAATATTGACTGGAAAGCCATTGTTTCCTGGTAAAAGCGTAATTCACCAATTAGATTTGATCACCGATCTTCTCGGTCGGCCTTTATCAGAAACTATTTCAGGAGTATGTTCAACCTTTTGTCTATCTTGTCTTTGTTGTATGATTGCTTTTATTATTTGTTGATACTCAAGTTATGTGAATAAGCAGGTTCGAAATGAGAAGGCTAGGAAATACTTGAGCGAAATGAGGAAAAAATCCCCCGTATCATTCTCACAAAGATTTCCTAATGTTGATCCGTCAGCACTCACATTACTCGAAAGGCTTTTAGCTTTTGATCCGAAAGATCGACCAACTGCCGAGGAGGTCTGCAAATGTTTTTCTTTTGCCTCAAGAGTCCACATTCTAATGTTGAGTTTAGGATATTGAAAAGGTCTTCGTCTTTTAGGCACTGGCCGATCCTTATTTCAAGGGTGTAGCCAAAGTTGAAAGAGAGCCTTCTTGTCAGCCGATTTCCAAATTAGAATTCGAGTTCGAGAGGCGGAGGGTGACGAAGGAGGATATTAGGGAAATAATCTACAGAGAGGTACTCGAATACCATCCTCGTCTTCTCAAAGACTATATGAATGGAATGGATGGCACAAATTTTCTCTATCCGAGGTTTGAAAATAGATCTGGCTTGATGTCGCTATCGTTTGATTTTTTGTTGTTAAAATGGTTTGAGATTGTTTTTTTTCAAATGCAGTGCGATTAGTCACTTTCAAAAACAGTTTGCTCATTTGGAGGAAAATGGCAGCAAGAGTGGACCTGTCGTGCCTCTCGAGCGAAAGCATATTTCCCTCCCACGGTACGAATCTCGAATATCATTCTTTTGGAAAACATTTTTAAGATGTGCTGCTTTTTGAGAATTGATGGAAGCTAATAATCCTATGGCTTCTTTTTCCCTACTCTTTTACTTCTTCAGCCCGAGTATTTACTCAAGTACGGTTTCTTCGGTCACACAGCCAAGTTTGTGTTCATCTGAAAACCGACAAGCAAAGGAGGGGACCTTGGATAAAGTAGAGGGTGTTGGAAATCAATCAAAGGTTTCGCGCCCGCCGCCCAGAGTGCCAATGGGTATGAGCTCTATACTTGTATCATGGATTCTTAGTATATTTTTAATGGATTTCTTTTATCTATATGGTCCAAGAAGTGCAAGTTTATTTTGAGATGCTATTCTAGAATGATTCGCCTTCATCGCGATGTTAATCTCTTCGAGGATAAAGGGTCGAGTTTCACATTTGAAATAACATTCGTTTCACAATTAAACTAAGCATTTTCTTGGCTTCAATACGATGCATTTTTGTTCGATTTTTTAACGTTTATCTTCTTTCCTATCTCGGCCGATTTCCTTGACGGCTTTTGCTGATTTTTTTTCTTGACCATGTGCTTAGCAAAACCAGGGAGAGTTTCGGGACCCGTTCTACCGTACGAACCGAAAGTTCATTACGACCCGAGAATTATTCACAGAAGTGCCATTCGTCCACCTCAGGTCGTTTCCCCACACTGCTTCTTCCGAGCTCGGTCCTCTGTAAATCCAAAGCCGGGATTGGAGGCCGAAAAAGATAGTCCACTAGCCATACAATCTCGACCGTTTAATTTGGCATCGAAAGTTGCTTATATTGACTCTAACTCTAACCTATATCATTGCTCGAGACCGGAAGTAGAGGAGTTCAACGAGAGAATAGTCATCGACAGGAGGCTGCTGCATGGGCAGTCTCAGTTTGGCCATGGCTGCTCATAGAAGTGCTGGAGCTGTCAAGTATTGATTTCTTCTAATTGTTGTATTTTTTTAAGTGCTTCTAATCTGTCAACGTAATTAACTAATATCAAAACAGTTCAAGTGGTCAATGAAATATTAAATGATTATATTATATTTTATTTTTTATAATTATAAAAAATATAATTCTATATTTTAAAAGATATGAACTTCCAATCGAATCCATAGCTTGAATGTTTGAATTTACGGCTGCCTAAATTGACATTTCTTGTATACCAAAGAATTTGGACATGTTTCTCCTGCAATCAAAACAAATATTATACACAATTCAAAGATCCACTGAGCAAATCACTCTGAACTCCCTCCTTTTCATTTTCCTTTTCCGAGTCGAGGATCAAAGGTTCTCCGAGTTCTTCTCTAGAGGGTCTGCTGTAGTAAAAGTATAAAGCCAATTGAACAAATCCGAAAATGGCTCCTACTCCATTTGGAACCTGAATTTAAGAAAAAACAATGATTTGTAATTTGATAGATTTTCATGCAAATCTTCAAGAAATCGAAAGATATTCATGTTTGAGACCATTGTGCTTACGTATATAAAGGCGTCTGAATTGAAGAAGCCGTAGAGGACGAATGAGGAGCTCATTAAAAAAGTTGAAAGGGAGAGATAGAATGGCATAAACTCAACGCTCTTTGTTCGAATGACCAAAGTCTGAAAAGATGGCGAATATCAATTAGATATTTTCAATTTCGAATGAAAAAATAAAACAAAAGCCCAAAATGACTTACAATGATGAACAAAGGCGAAGCACACATTGATATGAGAGTAGCACCCATCAAAAATCCAACTACCAAATGACGTTTCGATAGGTTATCGATTCGCAAGCTTCCCACCACCAAACCAGCAAATAAGCAAAATACTAGAAACAATAATCCAAGAACCTTCACCTGTCAAAACGTATAAATGATCATGAACAAATACTTCGGAACTTTAGAAGATTTCAATTTAAAAAAAAATCGTTAAATGGAGTTGTGACCTTTTTTATTTTGTCAGCGTATATTATGAAGAACGTAATGTAGACTAACTGAAATGTGGCTCCGATGGAATTGACAGTAATAACCAGTATATTATGGGAAGATACGAAGGGTGTTCCATACCACATGGAGAATAAGCAGTTCAAAAGAGCATATATGTATGGCAATACTGAGAATTGTTCTGTTGAACGATTCGTAACAATTCTTCTAAACGTTGGCCTGTAATTAAATCACCAATATGAAGAAAAGATTATATAATATCGATCATAGAAGTGTCGACTGGCGAGTTTTTATTTTCAGCTTTGATCCATCAATGACCAAGGTGAAGAATTAAATGATAAACTTACATTGGTGAGATAAACAGACCAAATGCGAAAAGGTTGCCTGAGATAACACACATAAGCTCAATTAGAATGAGAAAAGTTGAAATAAGATACTATGCCCAGATAATTTTAATATGATTATCCTCATTTTTCATAGTGTTTGAAAATGTGATTAGAAATTCAATTGTTATATCAGATCTTCATTGGTTCACCGAGGAAACTTTGGGTTTTTTTTTTTCACATGCAGATCTTGAGCATAATCCCAAGTTCATAACTTTTAAAACTCACAAATCAAATTGATTATGGTTTGCCTAAATCATGGTTCTTGCAGATCTGATCATCCATATAATATACAAAAAGAAACTCAAAAAATTTGATATCGAGAAATTAGGCAGCCATAATTGCTCAAGTCCTCAAAATTTCTTTCTAGATTAATCTTATTGCCCATGCATATCTCTTCTATTTCTATATTGCTATGGTTCTTGTTCCAACATTAGTATCTGTTTTCCTGCTTATGAAAGAACTTTCTAAATGGAATCTCTTTCCGTCTGTTCTGATCCATTGCAAAAAGTCGGTAATGTTTCATCTATCTAGTTTAGAAGATATAAATCATTGAAAATAAAAAAAATATTTCTCTCTGCAGCTTTGGTTGTAGAAATGTTATATGGATATTTTAACCAAATCATGGAATCAATTTATTTCAGTAGGCCTTCACCTAGTCTCACATAGCCTGACAAATACTCCATTTCTGAGGCTTAAATGTTTGATTTATACATCAAACAATAAACACATGGATCAGAAATTGACATTTTTCAACTTCTCAGACTTTGTATACATCAATCACTCAATCAAAAGTTTTCCAGTACAATAAAACAAAGGTCAACTTTACTTGATGCTTTAGAATGTGTATTCCAAGGCTCTTAAATTCAAAGAATCACGTATTCATACTAGGGCTAAAGATCTTCCTGTAGATTAATCTAGAAACTCAGATGGAGAGAGAGGAAAGGAGATACCAGCAACTCCGGCGGCTTCATGGAGAATGGCAAACGTAGAAACATGAAGGATCATCTAGCTAGTTTCAATATCAAATCCAAAACGCAATTTACATCAGAAACCACAGGTTACCCAATAGTCTCCTTCTAAATTCTTCCCCTCTCACTCCCCTAATCTCCAGATTACGCCTCCGAAACGGTTCAAACATCCATTTATCCCGATGGACGTCGAGATTGAATCTAATCCTCCGAGCTCAAGCAATCTCCAAACGAAAACCATCAAATGCGTGATTTATACGACTCCGCGCACGAGGAAGCCAGGCGGGCATCGGGTGCTTGATTCGACAATCATCGCCATGGAATAGTTGCAGTGAGAATGGAACACGTTGATTAATTCCTACGGGTCAGCCGTAGGTCCAACTCAATCCAATTAAGACACGAGAATAACAAGAATATTTAGACTGCGGCTAATTACACAAATACCCTTGAACCATGCCAATTTCCAAAAAAATATATTTTATTCAATCAAATTCATCCATGTGAGTCTAATTCATTCCTTTGACATTAAACATTTAAAGACGTATAAATCGTTATTTTGTATCGTTTCTTTGTTAGATTCGCATAAGCACATTTGAAAAATCGCAGGATCATAGACCTAGCTAGAATCTACGTATTTCGCCTGGTTCTGAACTCGTATCATTATTAAACATTTGACCGAATATATAGTATGTTGCTAATTCAATTCTTATTTTTAATTATCATCTGTAATTTTTGGTAACATATTTTTTACAATCTAACATGATTTTTAAAAAAAATCAGACAAACTCAGACTACAAACACTCTTAAATTTGTAGAATATAAATATTATGTAATTAAAGTGAAATGACACTTGGAGTTCGAATAAAAATTAAAAATTGAAAAAAGAAAAGTTACTAATTAGAAAAAAGAAATAAAGTTGTTTATGTATATATGGCTGCACTGCATATACCCCCAAGAACATCCTCATGACTGGGGCTGCTGGTTTCATTGCATCTCACGTTGCCAATCGGCTCGTTAAGAACTACCCCGACTACAAAATTGTTGTGCTCGACAAGCTCGATTATTGTTCTAATCTGAAGAATCTTTTATTCAAAATCATCGTCCAACTTTAAGTTTGTAAAGGGTGATATTGGAAGTGCTGATCTGGTTAATTATCTCCTTATCACAGAATCAATTGACACGATTATGCATTTTGCTGCACAAACACACGTCGACAACTCTTTTGGCAATAGTTTCGAGTTCACTAAGAACAACATTTATTTCCCTCATGTTCTTCTTGAAGCCTGCAAAGTTACCGGCCAAATTTGGAGGTTCATCCATGTCAGCATAGATGAGGTCTACGGGGAGACAGATGAGGATGCACTCGCAGGCTTCTCAACTCCTCCCAACGAATCCTTACTCTGCAACGAAAGCTGGAAATGAAGGTCGTCGGTTTGCCAGTGATCACAACAAGGGGAAATAATGTTTATGGGCCAAATCAATTTCCGGAAAAGCTGATTCCGAAATTTATCCTCTTAGCCATGAAAGGACAGCCTCTTCCGATCCACGGAGATGGGTCGAATGTCAGGAGTTATTTGTATTGTGAGGATGTTGCAGAAGCTTTTGAAGTTGTTCTTCACAAAGGAGAGGTTGGCCATGTTTACAATGTAGGGACAAAGAAAGAACGAAGAGTAATTGATGTTGCAGAGGATGTTTACCAACTTTTCTCCATGAATCCGTTGGAGAGTATTAAATTTGTGGAGAACAGGCCGTTTAACGATCAGAGATATTTTCTGGACGATCAGAAACTTAAAAATATCGGCTGGTCAGAGCGGACTACTTGGGAGGTTGGGCTAAAGAAGACTATGGGGTGGTATATTAAAAATCCCGCTTGGTGGGGCGATGTTTCGGGAGCTCTGCTTCCTCACCCGAGAATGCTTATGATGCCAGGCGGAATCGAACGGCATCAAGAGGGATCGGACGAAAAAAACCCGAACCATCAGCCTTGAGGACTACACCTCGAAAGACGGCTCTGAAGTTCTTGATCTATGGCAGGACTGGCTGGATTGGCGGTCTCCTTGGAAAACTTTGCGAAAAACAAGGAATTGCATACAAATACGGAAAAGGGCGTCTGGAGGATCGTCCATCGCTCGTATCCGATATTAAGAATATCAAACCGACTCACGTTTTCATTGCAGCTGGTGTCACTGGAAGACCGAATGTCGATTGGTGCGAAAGCCATAAACCGGAGAAGATTCGAACAAACGTAGTCGGAACTCTAAACTTAGCCGATGTCTGCAGGGAAAACGGACTTCTCGTGATGAATTTCGCAACTGGCTGTATATTCGAGTATAATTCTGCACATCCACTAGGATCTGGCATTGGATTTAAAGAAGACACTCCCAATTTTACCATCGTTTTTAAACATCTTTCTTTTTATCTATAATTCAATAGTTTTCCATTTGGCTGAATGGATTCTCCTTTGATTTTTCAAACCAGGTAGAGGAGCTGCTGAAAGAGTATGAAAATGTCTGCACTCCAAGAGTTCGAATGTTGATATCGTCCGATCTGAGCAACCCTCAAAACTTCTGTTGGGTCAAGCCTATTTTGTGAGTTTGACCACTTAATCCCATTAGGGCATCCTAACCTAAATAAAAAGAGAATGAGGCTGCTAGGTTAAGAGAGGGTAAGGGTGAGTAGCCTTGAAGAAAAGATAGAGAAGAGAGAAAAGAAAAAAAAAAGATTCGGATTTTTCTGCACCAGAAAAATCGATTTTTGTTTTCTCCATATTCAACCGTTTGATCGGCTTGAAAGTTTGACAGTAGCTTCAGGACACGTAGAGGTACATTCTGAACGGTGAATATTGTATTTTGTGTTTTCTAAGACTGCTTATTGAGATAAAAACGGGATTACCGTTTTTATCGTCGTTTATCCTCTATCTCTTTATTTGTTGAATCCAAGATTGTTGTTTGATTTTGATGAGTTATTGTAATCCTCTAGTTTGATGATCTAGAGAGAACTTGGTGTACCCATTATTTAACATAGTAAATGTTTGATTCGGTGGCTCCTCGCCCCTGATTTTTACCTTCGATTTGGAGGGTTTTCCACGTTAAAATATCGGTGTCTCGTTTTTATTTATTGCTTGATTATTTGATTGAATTTCATTAATATTGTTGGCTTGGATTTTGTAATCTCATTTAGCACACAAAAACTTGGAGAATGAGAATTATTTTTCAGGTTAATTATCCGATCGTTTCCCAACAACTTCATCACCAAAATTTCCCGCTACAACAAAGTTGTGAACATCCTGAACAGCATGACGATCTTGGACGAGCTCCTCCCATTTTCCGTCGAGATGGCAAAGCGAAACCTGTCCGGAATTTGGAACTTCACCAATCCCGGTGTCGTCGGCCATAACGAGATTCTTGAAATTGGCTTCAAGTGGGAGAATTTCACGCTCGATGAACAGGCGAAAGTGATTGTAGCTCGGAGAAGCAACAACGAGATGGATTCTTCAAAGTTTAAAAAAGAGTTCCCTGAATTGCTGTCGATGAAAGAGTCGCCGATCAAGTTAGAAAGTTTAGTCTGCATGGTTGATCTTGAGCTGTAGAGTTTAGGACTGATCTGTGTTTTTGCATTTTTGAATTAGCTAATAAGTTGACGGATCTGATTAGAAGGCAGTTGTATTTTTTTCTCTTTTTTTTAGCAAATTGATGGAATTATAATCAATTAAATCATAAATTTAATTTACATTAAATAAACTAAGATTGGGTGCTGGAAATGGGTAAAATTTGTTAATAAAACCATATTTTGAGGGCGAAAGTATAAATTAAAATACTAGGGGTTGAAAATTGGTCCGGTCTAAACCTAAAATCCGAGTTGAACTTTCAATTTTAGATTCTAAATTGAGTAAAATTGAAATATTTCGTTTGATTTTTTGTTTTAATTAAAATAAATGGAACCTCACAAACTATAATATTAAAAAATTAAAATTTAAGATAAAACTTGAAATTATTTTATTTAATTAGATTGCCTAAACAAGAAAATTGAGACAAAATGAATCATTTACAATTGCTTAAAAAAATAAAAAACCAAAAAATCGATCCTAAACCTATCCAAAAAAAAAAAAAACAAAAAAACGATAACATGCCGATGCCGAACACCTAAATAACAAAGCTCAAACATTAATCCAGAATCGATAATAAAAATCGAAACGGAACAGAAGAAATGAAAAATAGATCTTACACCAAATCGAAACCGATAATCTTTTCAATTCGGTTTCGATTTTCAAAATCTAACACCAAACCTAAGGGTGGGTACAGGCCGGTTAGACCCGTTTTTATTCCAAAATAGAACAGAACATGAACCACTGATTCCAGTTTGGTTTCAGTTTTAATCTAATTTTATTTTATATTTAAAAAATTAAAATATAACAGTAAAATATATATTTTTATTATATTTGAGTATGAAGTTTATAATCAATTTTAATATTTATATCAAATTTTATTATAGTTTGGGTCGAGTTTTATTCGATTTTAGAACTTTTTTGACTCACGGTCCGGTTTCGGATTTTTATTTCTAAAAATCAGTACCGACCCATAAATCTATTAAAATTAAAATTAAGATGAGATTAAAATTAATAATTTTAATCTAATTTACATTTATGGTTCGACCAAACCTATGTCAAAAACCTCACGCGACACCAAACCAGACCTTTTCATAATTACTCAAAATTAAATAGAATTAGGGATTAACGAGTCGACTAACACTGCTTCCAGTCGCTTCCGATTCACCCTGTTGCGAGGAGGGAGGGAGGGAGGGAGGGAGGGAGAGAGAGAGAGAGAGATGAGTATCCGGAGGTTATTGCTGCTGTTGAAACCGATCGACGCATACCCGGTCATTCAATCAGATGGTAGCTTTGGTATCTCCAATTCTCGGGTACGAAGGCAATCTCCCTTTCGTTTAATCTCGTGCCCGGGCGTTCATTTTTTCAGTTTATTACTTTAACGCTTCCTTTTTCCGAACTCGAGATTGAATCTGAATTTGCTTTTGGCATGTAAGGATTCGTGAAAGTTGCGGGACGCGATTCCCTTGATGGCGAAAGCTTCGCATACATTTCGCGCATTTTAGTTATTTCAAAGCCTGGGATATGAATGATTTATGGGTTATACTGAATGCTTAATTTGGTTGGAAAGATCAACAAGAAAAAAATTGACAGGCTCGCTGTTCACTTGATATCAAGAATTAAGTTCTTAATTCAATCTTCGCTTGATAGATTTGACAAGGATTTCTGTGCTATTCTTCAAACCAAGTCTCGTTTGCGACTTTTTGGCTGGGAAATTTTCTCATATCCGGAATGGAATTTTCTATCTGTTTTTGGAATGAAATATAGAGGCCCTTATGTTTGATTTTTTCTGGAACATTCTTATGAAAAGAACACTTGAAAAGATTAGTATTCTTGTCTCTCTCAAACAAAAACTTAATTATTCGGCTTGATTTCATCGCAGATGTTGCAGCATCTGGAAAATAGACGAAAGGCTCATCGAGATGCCGTGAACTTCTGTCAACATATATTGCAACAAAAACCGCTCGATTGGAAACCTATATTCCGGAACAACCTTGTAGAGCCAATTCGTAATGTGGACCTTGTTGTGACGATCGGAGGTGATGGAACTCTTTTGCAGGCTAGCCATTTCCTGGACGATTCGATTCCGGTGCTGGGTGTAAATTCTGATCCCACCCAAGCTCACGAGGTTTATTCATCATTTCATTTATTTGTTTATTTTTCCGTCTAAATTGTAGATCGAATCTTTGCATGATCGCAGCATATTTACACGATTTTGTCGTATTTGTGGGTGAAAGATTCTACTTTTAACTTCGAACCTGAAGAAAGCATGTGTTACTTGATTTAGGTACAAGAGTTTAGCAATGAGTTTGATGCCAGTAGAAGCACGGGATATCTTTGCGGAGCAACTCTCGATACCTTTGAACACGTACGATTGTTTCGCCTTTCCAAAATAACGAAGAATTTCTCGACTATTTTACCGTCGTTTGTTTGCTAGATAACGCCATGATTTAGCATAGATCTATAAATCGACCGATGTCTACAAAATCAGTGTCGGTTGCTTGCTAGAACGGATATTTCTATAAATTTCGATCGATCTTACTTTGCTCGAGGAAGTATAATTTTCAAAACGGATTATTTCTTTCAGGTGTTGGATAATATATGTAATGGACAGACCGTTACTTCCAAACTATCGAGGATTTCTCTACGGGTCAACTCGAAACAGCTAACGACATTCGCCCTTAACGATATATTAATCGCGCATCCATGTCCAGCCTCGCTATCTTGGTTTTCTTTCAAGTAAGTTTGTCTGTTTAGCCCCTTCTACCATCATTCATCTTTTTAAGTTCTCTTCACCATTTGAAAAAAAACCAACTTTGCAGACTTGTAAGGGATGACCGATCCCGATCCCCTTCAGTTAGTTGTCGATCTAGCGGTCTAAGAGTTTCGACTGCTGCCGGATCAACGGCTGCGATGCAGTCGGCAGGAGGTTTCCCGATGCACATATTATCTCGAGAGCTTCAATACATGGTAAGAGAACCTATTTCGCTCGGAGAATCCTCTATTCCGATGCATGGATTGGTCAAATCCGATCATTCCATTCAAACTACCTGGTACTGTAAAGAGGGCGTGATTTACATTGACGGTTCTCATGTCTGCCACTCGATCAAGAATGGTGACATTGTCGAGATATCATCGAGGGCTCCACCATTGAAGGTTATTTTGCCTCCCCGTTTGTTAAATACAGCACAAGAGAGTAGCCGAGGCGGAGATTAGGCGGAGTCTTCTCGAGATATATAACGTTCATTTTTTGAGAACGAATCCACGCCTTCGAGATAGAGATGCTAACCTTGAAGACAATCCAACCATCGGATTCAGATTCATGTCTCTCGGGCATCAGCGAAATTTCCATGTGAGCTAGTTAGCTAAACATAAGAGCTAGTTTTCTCTTATCTAGAGCATAGCAAAGGATTACACTTTCTAGCAGAATATAGGAAGATTAATGCAAATTAATGTAAAAAAAGGAATATTAAGAAGAAAATAAGAGTGAAACAACCAATTCGATCCCGAAGTATATAGGAACTATGATTTTCCATTTGTTCATTTACATTTCTTTTATGGATGCTCATAATAAGAATGCAGGCAATGGAGTAAAGTATTCTGCAAGGATGTTGGACTTACCTGGAAACTTCAGTCCAAGTAAACTAATCTTTCAGCTCACAACCTGGAAAAACAAAGATTCGATTCAAAATCATGGATCCGGAAAAAGGCAGTTGAAAGATTTAATTAAATGACTTACGAAAACAATTGTGTTCGTCGAGACAGCTGTGGCCGTTTAATTGGAGAGAGTATCAAGTTCCGAAGAGTCATTGAAGGGTTGCCAGTTCCAGCTCCATAGGCAGGATTAGAACCAGATCTTCTAGTGCCTGCTTCAACAGGAAAAGCAGGAGGTTGTTTTGCTGGTGAGCCAACTGAAATATCAAAGCTGTTCTGTTTTGAGGTCCATACGTCGTCTCGAGGTCCTGGAGTTTCAGGAGCCATATCAAGCCAGTCTGCAAGAAATGAGTCAACTAGTTTCTGGAAATATTTAAGTGGAATTTTTATCCACTCTATGTTCACGCATCATTACCCAAAAAGAAATTGCTCTTGTTTTGTTCTTGGATCCCTAATACAATAAATTTTACCTTTCCTGAGGAGATCTCTGTTATCCATCATGTTAGTATGGTTTGCGAACACGGGCTCGTTTCTTGAATAAAAGTTGTTTACTGGTTGGATGGCTGATCGTTTCATTGATTCCAACTCACTTCTCATTTGATCATACATTTCATCTAGTTTCCTCTTCTGCCTGGCATTTGACATAACTCGGATAAAAAATATATGTATATTGCTATGCTAATGGAAGAAAGAAGAGATACCTTGATTTCTCAGCAAACTTTTCTTGAAGTTCCTCTTTGTCCTTGGACAAATTCTCCATCGCTTGTTCCATCATCTGGCACCTCTTGGCTGCTTTCTGGTATGCAGCATGCACTTGTTCAAGTTTTTCAGAGAACTTTTCTTGCATGACTTCACATTTCTGACGGCATTGAGCCACTATTCTGTTCATCTTGTATTGCATTTCTAATTCTCTTTGTCCAATGTAGAACATCACGCTTCTGTATGCAGTCTTCATCACTGAGTCTAATTAAGGAAAACTGATGAGCCTGTCAATAGTCTCACTAATTTTTTGAAACCAAACAATACGATGAAATTTGTAATATCAGCCTTGGATACGTATTTGAGGAGATATTCCTGCCATGGACATCTAAAACAATGAGGTAGAATAATCATTACCAAATGGAGAGATAGCAAAAGCAACAGAAAAAGTAGGCAAACTACAATGGCAGTGGACTGATTCCATTCAAATTCAAAATGCAGCAGTTGTAATAACAAAACCTTCTTATTGATATACTGCTTTTGCTTACATTTATCCATTCATCATTTGGATTGATATCCACTGGTTTCATAAGACTGCAGAGTAAAGAACAGAACTGAATAATCAAAATGCAATCAGAAATACAGCGATGATGTCACCTTATTATTTTATCAATTAGATCTAAATTTTTTTAATAAATAGTCCGGTGCATCAGCTTCTCAGTTGTATTAGTCCTGATCAAGCGAGCAAAATATGGTACAAGAAAAATGGTGCAACATTATTCAATTCACCATCTTTTTCTTCATTTTCCAAAATTTTGAATTCTTTCTATACACCATCCAAGTCAAGTCCACCTTGAATATTACGGTAAAAAAAAAAATGCAAATAAGACCACAAATGATTTTGATGCAAAATGTGCTTACCTCTTAGAAAGGACTTGATCACAAATGGGACATGCACCAGCGTTGCCAAGGATCTTGCTGGCATCTTCAGTGCCTTTGTTGTGTTAAGGACAACTTTATACAAATGCAGAAAAAAGTTCTATTTCTAGAGAAGCCTAAGAGTATAAACAGGTAAAACTTGAAAGAAAGAAAAATATTTTTTCCTGTATTTGGATACATAAAAGATGACCGCATGTAGTGGTAATAGCCCGTCCTTCAAGTTCCCTCCAGCATGCATTGCATCTCATTTTAGCTTTGAAAAATAATCTCTAAATCCGTGAATAGTGGACATATAGGTCCTGCATAGGAAGACTAATTCACGCAGCATGTTAGTAACATTCTTTGCGACTATAAAATCAAATAAACTGTGCTACTAGATTCTAGTGACTAGCTTCTTAAGTGGGTGGCTTGGTAAGCCACCTTCAGCATTTTTGTGCATCACAAGTTGTGCAAGCTAAAGAATTATAAATTTCTGTTACAAACATTTCACATAAAAATGTGTGAGCATTCAAAACCTTCTTAATATAGACAAATGATCAAACAAAGGCTTCTATTTTAAGTCCAACCTCTTCTCAGCTGGCTAAATTCAAAGAAAATAGATGAAACTCTTACCTATTTTAAAATGATCATAAGAAGGCTTCTAGTTTAAGTCCAACTTTCTCTCGGCAGGGGAGATGATAGCAGGAGCTCCTACCTTGGTTTAACTATCCCTGATCATAAACTATACGCTTTCACAGTCAAAAAAGTTTTGCAAAATGCATACAGTTCAATATGAACTTTTTCTGGGCCATTTTTCCCGATGTCAATTGAAGAGCTTACAATTTCTAGCAGAATACTACTCCAAATGTAATTTTACAAAGTTACAAATAACGGTTTAAATTGAAGATTTGAGAGTGTATACATCAAATCTAGAATCAACACATCTACCCATTAAAATCATTCAGACATTAGCCACTTATTGACTCAATAAACTGATGCGTTTTCATGAAGGTTAAAGAAAGTGCGTGAAATTTTAGATGTTCAAGTTAATAAATTCAGCTAGGAAAACATGAGCGAGACTTCATGATGTTAAAGAAAATCGCTCCATTTGCCTAAATTTATGTCCAATATTCAGAAGAATGAGTTGCAAAACATCAATCAATTAGCTAATAATGAATACAAAAAGTCAATTGTTTGGCTAACTTGCGTTCAACGCCATGAAAAATTTAAGAAAAGTATCATCAGGATACACAAACTAAACAGGTTCAAGTACATCAATTGAGGCAGAATCAATTTTAAATGCAGGTAACTGGGACGATAACCAAAAATTTATGACTAAATTCTCGAAGTGATTTTCTATCCCTCATACTAACATATTTTAAATCAGAAATAAATCTGCTTTCAGACGCGAATATGAAGTCATCGAGCACCTAAACACAACAGGAAAAAAATGAAACCGTAGAGAGAGAGGCCGCAATTTCACAAATGATCCTCGATCAAATTGAAGAAGACGCTCTGTGCAAGAACAAAATAACTAAGTTCAATAAATACAAAAGCGAAATGAAAGAAAACTTGTAAAATTTACGTAGAACAAACTTCAATTTCTCCGCACTAACTTACTCGAAATGAGAGGACGATTTCAGGATCGGATGGAAGATCGAGGCGAAGAGGACGCTAGAGGACAAACGAAAGAGAAGCAGAGGAAACCTAGAAAATGGTTGGAGAGAGCGTAAATTGGAGGGAAAAAAACTGTTCGAACTGCAAAATGCAAGTACGTGAATGAACATGCCCTTTATATATCGCGTGACAATTTCTTATAAATAAAAATAGTCATTTTTCCTAAAGTTAAAAAAAAAACTAGTCTTACTTCTATTGAGCAAACCAAGCCGGTTCAAATTGAGTAAAACCTGTTTGCGGCAAGCCCGTCCTTGTTTAGGGCGAGTTCGTGAAATTAGGGCAAACATTCAAAACTGAGGCGAAACTGCAAAATCACGCTAATTTGAAAATCGATCGATATAACGATGCAAGTGTTTGAAATTAAGAAAAAAACTATAACTAAATTGTGTGAGGGATCAAAACAAACAAGAATCGATGAAAGGCTAAGTATTAAAGGTAAAAAATTACTAGAAATGCACAGAAAATCAAGAGAGATAAGTATTAATACGCTCGTATTTATGCGCTAATGTGACCTCGTCCTTCGTGGGGGATCTTCATCGTGCAAAACAAAATCACCCGAGTATCTTAAATTCATAAACATTCGTTCTCGTTCTTAAAATCTTGCATCGACTCTAAAGCAATTTGAAACTTTCCAGATACATTATTTTGTTTTTTTTAATATTTTGATAGTGAAATATTCGATTTTCATCTTCCAAATGCACGAGAAACAAAGTCACGATCAACTTGTTTTCCCACAATTGAAGTCATAAATTGACCGCTAAGTGTCGATAGTGACGATTCGAACACATGGAAAACGATCCAAATTTCAATCTTACAAGGAATTGATTTGTCAAGAGTTTAGAAGTCATGCTTCATTGATCATATACATTATTATATACTCATTTAATCCATTTTTTTGATGCACATAAAAATCAAACTCTCTTGGTGCACAAATTATGTCTAGTCGTTTATAATACTGCGTTTATTTTATAAGTAATGTTAGATTTACTTTCTTATCATGTTTTTTTATTGTACATGCAGACGTTTTGTGTCGTGATTAAAATAATAAATAATTATGTTAATTAAATATATTTTAATTAGAATAACTACATATCGATACGTCAGTATATACAATAAGAAAATATGGTAAAAAGGTAAACCTAACATTACTCGTTTCATATTTTACTTTTTAATTTTTAGGAAGTTGATTACATTTACCCTAAATTATGGTGAGATTAACAAAGTGAATCATTAAGTTATTATGTCACAAAATCTTTTTAAAATGCGGTTTGGTAGCAATTAAACCTTGCAATTCGAGTGGCGAAAGGCCAAAGAATACGCCTTTGATCCCTATTTTGTGTATTGTTCCCACCATCTCTTATAGACTTGCGTTTGATCTAAAAATGGTATCGAAAAAAACATATTAAACGATATCATCTTAGCCTAAAACTACTGAATCAATTTAAACGATAACCGTAACAAACCGAATCAATTTTCAAAAATCACAAAACTACTGACCTTCCACTTATGACATTTCAATAGTGCGATAAACATTCGATGTTAATTTGATATTATCTAGTATACTTTCTAGAACAATCATTGAATTAGGGTTGCACATTACTAAGTTGACCAAAGAACCGATCAGAATCGACACATTTAGTCTGATTCTAGCCAATTTTGCGTCTCTGTCGATTTTTGATAGTCATGTATTATGCATAACTGATTTAGAAAATTTAGATCTAATTTAAATGTAGTAAAATCGTTAAACTCATACCAACTGTTAAGAAATTTGTAATCAAAATTAGTATTTTTTCATTAAATTCTAAATTTGTAATTGAAATTTTTAAGTTTGATATATTAATATGACTTGTTAAAGTACTATCTAGTCCGGATTTGAAATCGAATGTTCATGATTTATTCCTTTTTTCTAAAAGGAAAAAAAATGGTAACTTGCTTGAATGTTGGGCACCAATCTATATAAAATAACACATAGGATGGTTGGTGAACTTGTTATAACAATTTTTATTTATTGAATTTGGAACCTTTTCGGATAATAGAGGTATCGAAGGATGAAACTCGAGCGAAACAAAAATAAAAAGGCTCAAGCGAGATTTTAAAAATTATTTGGCTCGAATCGAGCGAGCAAAAAGATTGGAGATTAACGAGACAAACACACATGATTACTAGTAACATAATTTTAATATGCTACTTAACTGTGATGAACATTTATTAACCTGCCAAGCTAGCGAGCCTTATTCTCGAGTCGGTTCGAGCTTAAAACTCAAATTCGAGTCGAGCTCGCCAGGCAAACCGAGCGGGCGAGCTAGCTCGTTGAACACATCTAGTAGATAAGTACTAGAAACCCAAAAAAAAAATAGAGAAAGGAAGAGTGGATTAGGAAGAAGATGGGAGGAAGGGATAAAAAGAAATTGAGATGATCCAATCATTAGTGGATATGATTTTGGATGTCTCCTTCTTCGCGACATCTGCTCCGACAGGCGACGTGGAGCAGCCTCTGCCGTCGTTGCCTCCCAAAATATCGCCAGTTTTCAATTCCTTAAAACCCAATGGCCTGCGTCGCCACCTTTCCCATTCTCTTTTTTTTTTTTTGTGATTCATTCGCCTTCCAAGTTCTTCGCTTTCTGTTTCTCCACAACTTGCTCCACTTGCTCTGGCTGAACCTGTGAATACCCTTTTTGGGAAATCTGGAAATTCTCTGAAGCGATTAAGGGGATGCTCAGAAGGAGAAATAGAGAACTAGTTGGGATTTTTATGGAGGTTTGTGATTGTTGACGGGGTTTCAATGACTGTTGGACAGAGATAAAGGGGGGAGGTTTTTTGGTCTCCACTAGGTTTTTAGAGAGAGATTATAGAGGATGAAGATTCAATGCAACGTCTGCGAGGTGGCGGAGGCGCAGGTTCTGTGCTGCGCCGACGAGGCGGCGCTGTGCTGCGCTTGCGACATGAAGGTTCACGCAGCCAACAAACTGGCTAGCAAGCACCAGAGGGTTCCTCTCTCTGGCTCGTCTTCCCAAATGCCCAAATGCGATATTTGCCAGGTATAATACTCTCTCAATTATCGTATTCACCTTTCGTCCTGTCCAAATTTCCAGACTTGATTCATCGTATTTATCCGTACCCGTGACAGCTTTAGCTCCCACCTTCCAAAGTCTCATCTCCGAGGTCTGTTAATTCAAAGTTTTGAGTCTCTGTGGATGATTTTTGAAGCTGAAATGCTATTAAAAATGATAAGTCTGTATGATATTTGCTAAGTATAGTTATTCTTATGTATTCATCCATTCAAGACATTTCTCAATCTTTATCTAATTAATCGAATCGATATTGTGAAGATTTAGTACTTATCTATAGTTTTCGACATTATCGACCCATAATTTTGAAGAAGATTAGTGTAGTATGCAATGACAACTAAACGATTTTGCAGGAGATGAGTGGCTACATCTTTTGTTTAGAGGATCGAGCTTTACTTTGTCGAAAATGCGATGTCGCAATCCACACAGCGAACCCTTACGTTTCGGCACATCAAAGGTTTCTTCTAACTGGTGTCAAAGTTGGTCTAGAACCAGCAGAGCCTCTTGCTTCCTCTCCCAAAATAAACCCTCAAGGCATAGACAAATTGCTCAAATCGAAGCCTGGCTCAGGGCCTCCTAGGCAATTCTCAACACCATCACTTGGCGAATTTTGCCAACAATTGCCTGTAAGTTCTCGTGGGGTAGCGGACTATGCGCAAAACAAGGTCGCTACGCATAATGGAGGGTATATATCGGGTGGGCTATCCCATTGGCAATTAGACGAGCTAATGGGGATGAAGGGATTCTATCAAAGTTATGGCTCGGGCTCTATGGACAACGATTCATCAAAGGTTCGTCCGAATTGATTAATTATATGCTAGGAATTGGAGATTCGCATTATAATTTTCATCATAACACGAAAATTGCATGTAACTTATTCATCGGTGGAACTATTAATAGTTTTATAGAAACGACTAAAGTAATCTATATGAAGCAAGGAATGACATGTATCGTATCGTATCATGTGTGAGATTAGAGTTCAAAATTACAGTTTATACATAATAGTATGAGTAATGTTAGGTTTACCTTCTTATTGTACAAGTTGATGTGACGAACTGTGATTAGTGCAATAAATATTATGAATAGTTATTTTAATTGTAATACATTAAATATATTTTAATTACATCAATGATAACTCACAATGTCAGTCTGTTCAATAAGAATGTATGCTAATAAGTTAAATCTAGTATTATCATAATAGTATTGCCCATTACATGTATAATCTTCTAAACTGATGTTAAATGTAAATGTTTTGAGATTTGATTTAAAAATCCAAAGATCCAAAAATGGTGGATTAATCTATATCTGAACCATTGCAGGCCGATGGAGCTAATCTTGGGGATTCTAATTCGTCGATTCTAAGAACATGCGGAGAATATCTTGACGACGATGAGTGTTTGGGGCAGGTTCCAGATGCTTCTTGTGCAGTTCCTCACGACCTGTCCCCGCCAACTGCCTCGGGGTTGTATTGGTCGAGGAATTACAGTCATTTGGACAGCTCGGTCTATGTTCCCGACATATATGGCTCACCCGAGCAAAGGCCCCACCATTATCAACGAAATGGTATGGAATCGAAACGCAGAAGACAATTCTAGATCATTTAGTGAGAAAAAAACTTTGGTGTGTGCATATCATTAGTTAGAATCCTTTATAAATTATCTTGGAATGGAGTTGTTGAATTATATAATATAATCTGTTTTATTTTCTAATAATGATTGAAGCATATATGGATCTATGTTCATATCACACCAATATTTGCTCAATACTTGTATTATTATTTTTAATTGCTGATTGAGAATTTATAAGCAGGAATGGCCATGGTTTGTGAACCAATCGGATTTTGGTATAGATGGAAACGAACACCGATCGATACCAATTCCTTATGGCCAGAACATAATAAAAAAATTTCCGCTTAAATAGGATTAAATATGTCATTGAAAACCGACCTGAAACCAAAACATAAGGTCCAAGACCAAACTGAAAATTTTGGTCAATTTAATTTAGTTTTTACTTTTTCCTCATTTTAAATTATAGATTTAATTTAACATTCAATAATTTATTTGTTCTGTTATTCATCTAAGAATTACTGAAATTCAAATTTAAAATAATAATAATAATAACAAGAGAGAAAACACATCAAAGTAATAACGCTAAAGTTTGATATTCATTGTTTTACAAAGTATATAAGTCCAATTTAAAAATTTAAGCAAAGAGCTTGAATCCCAACTTTTGAAACCAATCTGAGAAAGAAAAAAAACATTTGTATTACACTTCCCACTCGATAGCAATTACTAGAAAAAGTTCTAAAACAAACAGAAATCAATATTTAACAAAAGCTTCAAGAAATACCCAGATAAATTGTGGAAATTCTGCAGATCGATCTTACTCCCAGTTGTTCAAGTAGGCGGAATTCATGTTGATCGGATAGAGATCTACGGCAGATGTCGAAGAACTTTTCCATGGAACATCCAAAGAAATGGTCTGATTTTGACTATCATTTGTTCGATTCTCTTTCTCTCTTTGATACTGGGTCCACATAACGTTCATGGCTTCTCTCGACGCATTGGGATCAGAAATCGTCTCTTTGGGAAGGACTCTGCCTTTGAGCATGCTCACAACGTTCGACATCAACGGCCTTACTGCCGGAGTAACGTTGGTGCATTGGAGACCTAGATTGATCATCACCATTGCCTCTTTTTTGTCGAAGTCAGATTCTAATCTTTCGTCGACTAGATCAAGCAGACTCAATTTCTCTTTTAAAATGAGTGCCTGAAGAAAGACACAATGATGAAAATATCCTTTCAGTCCAAACATATTTCAAACAAGTCACTATGTTCAACTCTATGTATTCCTCTATCCATAGAGTACATTGAATGTACAGAAATAACTATAACAGAGTTTCTGTTATTTGTATTAACAAACTCTAGAGGAATATTTTTATGTGGTGCTAATGATTTAATGACTATCTTTGTAGCTCCAGAATGTTTCAGGCTCCTACCAATTATCAGGATATACCAAAAATTATGTACTGTCTAATGAGGCTACTATAACATATTTACTAATGGGTGAGATTATTATAACCCGTCCGATAGAGTGTAAAAGTGTGCAAACTCACATCGTCTAAGAAGGAAGACTGTTGATGATTTATCTATGAATTTTTTATTCCTAATCAGCATAACGTGTTTTGAGTATAGTTCAAGGATAAAGTCATGCAAACTTTTGTTCAAAACAGATAATATTGTGCGCATGATGTGAAGTTGGGTAAATCATTTAATTCGATGCCTGGAGTAGCGATCAGAACTTGTTTTCTAAAATGTCAACATTCAAGAAGAAAGATAAGATTAAAAATGAAACTACAAATTCCATACCCAATCAAGAAGGTAAAAGCACTCCTCTTTTGCCCTGTAACTTGTGTTGCTTCTTCCACTGACGATTTCAAGGACCACAATACCAAAGCTATACACATCCGCTTTATCGGTCAAATAGCCTCTCATCGCATACTCTGGTGCCATATATCCGCTGAAAACTCAAAAAAAATGCATGTCAATTAATCACCCTTGAATAATAAATGAAGAGAAGTTTTGAAACTCACAAGGTTCCGGCGACTCGAGTGCTAATGTGCGTATTTCCTTCTTCATCAAGCTTGGCCAATCCAAAGTCAGAAATTTTCGGTTCAAGATTTTTGTCAAGCAAAACATTGGCTGCCTTAATGTCTCGGTGAACGATCTTCAATCTCGACTCTTCATGAAGATAAGCCAGTCCTCTTGCAATACCAATACAAATATTGTATCTTGTCCGCCAATCCAGTTTCAATTGGTGTTCTTCAGGGCCTTCATTGAGAAAATCATTGGGTGCTTTCATTTTTTTCCAGAATGTAGTTGTAATCAAGGAGTAGAAAGGATTTAGATAACAAAGTCATACTCACCGAATAGAGCTCGAGCAAGGCTGTTATTCTCCAAGTACTCGTATATTAACAGTAATTGATCTCCTTCAATGCAACATCCATGAAGCTTGACGAGATTTGGGTGCTGTAGAGCAGATATCAATCCAATCTCATTAATAAACTCTCTATTTCCTTGCTTTGATTTCGAAGAAAGCTGTTTCACTGCTATTATGGTCCCGTCTGATAGAAGACCCTACATTTGAGGAGAAAATATCACGAACATTAAAAAACTAGACCAAAAAATATATATATTTGTTAAATTTTATTTATAAACATGATAATCCAAAGATTTAATCAATTTTTGGTTGCATCACTGTATTACTTGTTAAAAACTTGGTCATTTAATAGTGTCTAGAAAACATTATACTTAAACATAATCAAGAAATATATAAAACTTTGCACACTTATTACCTTGTAAACAGGACCAAAACCACCCTCGCCAATCTTATAAGCTGAGTCGAAGTTGTTAGTGGCAGCTCGTATTTGCCGCAGGGTAAATGAGCCAGTTTGAAGATCTAAACCTCTTAGATCTATACGAAGCAAGTTATGAGAGAAAATGAATGAGATATTCCTTCAAAGCCAGACATTTCTATATGCATGTACTATTTCAGGGCAACATCTAGGGTTCAATGACAAAAAAATCGTATAAGGTAATGATATGTTTATCCTCTGAATATACATTGTTATTTGATATGTTAGCGTGTCGAGTTATGATTACTACGATAAATATAATAAATAATTATTATAATTATAATATATTAAATGTATTTTAATTAGACTAATCCGAATTCAACACGTCAATTTATATAATAAGAAAATATGTTAAGTTAAAGAGGTAAACATTGACAATATTCTTAAATTTTATGAAAAAAAAAGACAATTAAATGTCCAATTGGAGACTTGTGAACCCATTCAAATCTTATTATTTTCTATTGATAAAAAAAATTACCAATGTGCATTAATTACCTGGGTCCATTGTGTTTTTCTTGCCAATACAGCCTTTCCACCACAAGATTCCCAGAATGAGCAATATCACGACTAGCACTGCAGCTACAATTCCAACAACACCTCCTGCTGAGATGCTACTGCTATTTTCTCCTGGTTGCGCTGGAGGGTCAAAGTCTGATTGACAATACATACAACGATAGTAGTCAATTTCAACGAAAGATTGAATACAAACAAATAATTTTGCATTTAAAATCTATACTTTATATAAAAATAATAATTATTTCAACTATTCTAACAAACCAATAACCTCAAATAATTGACATCTACGAGGATGTGTAATAACAACTAAAATGAGGGTCTTATAGAATTTATTGTTATAAAAAAAACTAATCAATGTACTATCTAAAAACAAATAACCCACCAGGATCTAAGGAAATGGCTGAAATTAGAGGCCCATAGATTCCTCTTTTTGGAATAGCCGTTGTCCCCTTTCCAGCCCAATATAATCGAATCTCAAAGGTACCATTTGTAATACTGACAGGAAAACTTTTCACCACTGCCATGCCAACCCCACCTGCTGCCTTTACAATATCAAAATTTTGCAGCACCCGCTTTCCCTGATACATAAGAACTTGATCAGATCTCTACTAAGCTCATAATAAGCTAAATAGTCAATTATGAATAGACATTTGGGAATATACATTGATAAAAAAAAAATAATGAATTTTGATTCATACCTGAATGTAAACATCAAATACACGCCTACCAAGACTGCTAAATGTCTTATCATTGGTAAAGATGATCTCTGCAAAGTGGAGGTTGGCAGTGTAGGCTCCATCTCCAAGACAATAGCCATAATAAGTAAGAGAGAGCGCAGAGAACCGAGCAGTCGTATATAGTTCAGGAGGATTGGCTGTCACTGAGAGGGCAGATGCGTTTGGCCGAACGTAGTTGTCTTTTGAGTGACTACCGTCCATGAAGATACCAGTATTACTAATTCCCCAATTTCTGTATCTACTTTCGACGAACATCGATGATACCACATGAGTTGAATCATCGCCAAAAAGAACATTTTTAGTTCCATTGACTATTGTTGTTTCCTTTCCCCCACAATTTATATGCAACGAATAACTAGCTGCACATGGAAACCAGGTTAGTACCATTCCATTGCCAAATTTAGTAAAGAAATGAAACCAAACAGGAAAAAAAATATAAAGGTACTAATTGTTTATGATAAGAATATGATAGAGCCCCAATCCATAGGGCCTGGAGTTAAAATGGAATTAATCTATAAAAAATTATTTGCTTATAAATAGGTGTAGTAAGTCATTAGAAAATATTAGGTTAAGGTATTTTGTAGTAACGAGTGGCTATTAATGCGCTCCAGAAGATGCAGACTCTTTGAATAACTAGTTATTTGTATTTATGTTTTAGGTTCAATCAAACATATTTCTTTCTTTTATCCTACTGTGATTCGTTGTTTCATTCGTCTGGGTGTATAAGAATATAAAGTGCTACTTACCACCCCCCGAAAAAGATACAGCTATGCATATACAAGACCAAGAATCATATAAAAGAAGTCATTCACGTGATCAAAATACTTATTTGAAGAATTTATATACTGAAGAAATTTAACTATGTTAAGCATGGAAGTCCAAAAACTATGAAAACTGCATTAGCAGCTTCTTTCAAATATGAAATCACATTCATCGTAGTCTAACTTACTTTCTGCACAAAAGTTTTTGCCCAAGCACGAAACAATTCCACTGATGAAACAAAAAGTTTGAAAGTCAGAATTATTCCCATGCTTATTCAACTTTGATGTAAGACGTGAGACAAAAAATAAGAAAGAAAAGGAACTATCATATATGATTATGAAGTTTCAAATGTAACTTTAACTTACGAACTATTTCCCTGTGCTGCAAATAAATTCCTGTGAACAAAACTTAGGACTTCATAGTTAAATGAAAGATACATTTGGTACTTTCTGTAATAAATAACAGAAAAAAAAATCCTTACACATTTTTTTGTTGACAGCTTGATGATATGTTGTTAGAGAAGCTGTTATATGATATATCGCTGCATGAAACAAATGTAACTTTGTTCATCTTCTCTTTGAAATAAACTTGAAAAACTTCTTCCAAATATTAGACAGGTAGTTAATAGTAAAAGTTAGAAGTAGTTTACCGAGGTTAATAAAGTAAGACTATTAAATAAAGTAAAGAGAGAATAGATGAATATCAACTTTAAAATTGTAGTGTGTGGGAAATAGAGAGTTCTTGAAAACATCGTCTTTATACATTTCGTGACTGAATAAATAATACAATCCTTGGATTCTACCACATAGCTTCAACAAATGCAGAAATAATATGGCCACATATAAAAGTTTCTAGAGATCCTTAGTAATGAATTTCATAAGTAGAAGTTAATGAAAGATTTTATTCATATTTCCACTTCAGTCAACCACCTTGGGTGTTTTACCAACTAGTTAACCTTTAATGATCAAACTCATAGATTTTTAAGATGGTTGGCTATTGATCTTGGAAAAATAATACTTTAAAGCTGTTGAAGATAAAAGTCAAACCAAATCACATTTATGCTCTATTATTTATAAAAAAAAATAGTTTTCTCCCAGAGTAGATACCAAAACTCCAAACAGTAAAATGATAATATAAGAAGAAAGCTTACAAGCTATCTGTACTTCCTTTAAGAATCCAATCAGGCACTGATCCACTTAACATATTTCCAGTTAAAATCCTAAACGGATTAAATCAAACATCATCACAATTATCTGGGTTTTTTCAGCATTACAGATTTAATATTAAAGCAAGCAACATCAATTCATATTACGAACACCTTGAAAAGAATGTCCTTAAATTAACCTATCAACAGAATAATATATAACTACGACATCAAGACCTACTGCCAATGTTTTCAAAAGTAAGAATATAAGTGTAAACAACGATACATAATAATATATAACTACGACATCAAGACCTACTGCCAAGGTTTTCAAAAGTAAGAATATAAGTGTAAACGAAGACACATTATAAATAAGGACATTACTTTTTTGGGTAAATACACTATTAGTCCTTATGGTCATAGTAGTTCCAAGTTTTTCACAAAAGATCCAATGGTTCAATTTTGTTTCGACATGAACCTCAGTATTTTTATCAATATGAAAATTTTCAAATGATCTAACATTTATCTATGTTAATATATTCACACTAACAAAATAATTTATTTGGCCAAAAACAATTTAACCAATTGTCTAGATCCTCATCAGCCATCGACTGAACCCTTATGTGCGGTCGATTGGGAAAAAATGAATTGGTCAAATAAATAATTTGATTGGCATGAATATATTGATGTCAATATATACATTGATAAACATTGACTGGAGAGCCATTTAAAAACACAATTAAACTAAACGAACCTCGATAACAAAAATTAAACTATGAAACAAAATTGAAATGATCCTAAACCACAAGTACCACTAGTGTATTTTACCATTCACTTTTCCTAATATCCTTAGATGTCACTCCAAGTAGCATGCTGTTAATGTGTACCCTTTAATCTTTTGTCAGGCATTAAACAGAGCAAGCTGAAAGTATAAGTGCTACTTCTTTCTTTTTAGGATTCATCCTTCAAAAATTTAATTTAAAGAAGAATTAGTCCTTGGTTTTGCCTTTGTAACTAGCACATAATTTGAAAATTTATAAATAGTCCACTACATAGAATCAACGAAATTGATTTCACACCATGTTTTGTTCATCGTGTGTTAAAAAATTATCAATCTTCCTGAGACAAAAAATTAAAAAACTGCAATTCATAATAATACTCATCTGTTTAAAAAAAACTCACACATTATTCACATTTCGAAGAGCATCAAATCCAGTAGGAATTGGCCCTTGTAATATGTTGAAACTAAGGTCTCTGCAGTAAAGAAAGATTGAGGTCACCTCACTTAAAAAATTACACAATTTCTTAAAAAATGAAAGGCAAAAATGATGTCATCTCAAAAATTTCATATTTCACATAAAGAAACTGTATACCTACATCAAAGATAGGATAAAAACCCTTTTCAGGAAGTACAAATTGAACTTTAACAGCTCAGTTTTAGAAGATGGCAAAGTTTATCTTCATTGAAGTTTCATATTCTAACTATCATAACGGCTTGATCTGAATCTATAATACTTTTAGAGGACACCAAAGGACATGGTAGTATTCTTTTTTTATGTGTCTCCTTGTTGCAGCAAAACAAAGTTTAATTTCATAGTTCTTTCATTATGTCTCTCTGAAAGACAAAAGCGAAAATTTATGATAAGCATATTCCTTAGGGGTTCATAAAATTTCAACCATAGATATGAAATAGAAGCATGGGTCATCAAAAACCTTTCAACAGCAGAAATAACCTCAAACATGCAATAATATAGAGAAAAAGTTGACTAACAGCATTTTCAATGTGGGTCCCAAAGTCACCAGAAAATGGGGCAGCGTTCCATTAATATTGCAGCTTTTCAATATGCTGTGACAAACCAAAAGAAAAACCTAAATATTACACTAATAAAAAATAACAAATAATTAAAAAAACAGAACATGAATAAACGCACAAAAAAAAGAACAATAGAATGCATATAATATTCTCAAAGGTACAGCGAAAGTATTTAACTTACAGTGTCTTCAATTTCGTCATACTACTGATGGGAGGAAAAGGAGCTGCAGATCCATTTAAGTCGCTGATCCTCCTGCCCATTGAAATCAACATTGAAACAGACAAATATGGTGGTACATATTTAAGATTAGGAAATAGTCAAGAAAGGAGAAGGGTCACTGACAAATCAGTCACTTTGCTCAAAAGTGATATGCCAGAAGGAATTGGCCCTGTAAATCCACAAGCTCGGAGCACCCTGCAATGATCAAACATGAGTTTAATGGGAGAATTTGGCAATGGTCATAATTGAATAATCAAGAGTTACGTTAGAAGAACTCTCACATCTTCTCAAGATTGGTCCAGTTTTGAATAAAATTGGGTATCTGGCCTGTAAATTGGCTGTCACCAAGTCGACTGCGTTTGAACATAAAGAGATATTTACAGTCATGTTTTATCAAGTAAACAAGACGCATCATCTGGGCCTACAAACTTATAAAAGAACATTTTTTTACTTACAAGTCCTTCAGTGAGGTTAATCCAACAAATGTTCCTGGCAACTCCCCAGTAAAGTTGTTCGAGGTAAGATGTCTATAACAATAACGTCATAAAATTAAAATTCAGCTCTCATTCCCAAATAGGTTTGATCAAATGATTGAAAAAAAAAGGAAGAGATGAGAAGAAGCAACTACAGAAAAAAAAATTAAAAAATTAAAACTTTACAAAATTCCAGTTGAAACATCTCGCAAAGGCCAGAAAAAATGTTCTTACAGTCTTTCCAACAATGACAAACTTCCGAGCTCCGGAGGAAGCGTTCCAGACAGTTGATTGATATCCAGGACCCTAAGCATAAAATCCAAAGTCCAATCTTATAAAAATCAATACACATTACAAAACTAAGCGTCGATGATGAATAAAAAATTCATGTAATCATAATACCCACAGGCTTCGAAGAGTGAGGATCTTCCCGAGCTCTTTCGGTACCGACCCAGTCAAGCGGTTGCCGAACAGAGAACTGCAAACACAAAAATAAAACAAAGTATTCATTAGTGATCATTTGCGGCAAATTGAGATTCACCATTGACATTGAAATCGATGAAGAACTTAAGACCAAACATAGAAGGAAAATTCTATAAAAAAAAAAAGATGAGAATGAGAGATTACATATTGGCGAGAGACGTGGAGTTTCCCCATTCCGGCGGAATTGAGCCGTTCAGATAGTTCCGGGTGAGATCTCTGCGTCCAATTTGCAAATATAAAAGAGACGAGCAGGTTAAAAGCATTAAATCGGGGACAACTTTTCAAGAACAATAGCATTCTTAAAGTGGAAAATACTATACAACCCTTACTTTAACATAACCAATGGCGATGACTAGGGGTTGGCGTATCCGGCCCAACCCGCCGGATAAGGTATTCGGTACATGTTTAAAAAAATCAATCCGACAATCGGATTAATATCGGATTTAAAGGATTTGCGCGAGGCTCTCACTCTAACCCTAACTCCCTGCTAACCCCGACGCCCGTCCAGTGCCGACGAACCAGAGCCGACGAACTCTCGCAAGAATCCGTCCGAACTCCGTCCGAACTCTCGCAAGACTCCTCTGTAATCATCTCTTTCATCCTGATTATTCACAATCTTGTTTTTTTTTTTTAAACCAAGCTTCTGGACTGGATGATTTATGTCCGAACTCTAAAAATGTTATTTACTTATTTGATTGATTTTTTAAGCTACTACTTTGTTTTGTTTTAATATCCAAAATTATTAATTATCTGAGATCTGAATTGTGTTGATTAGTTCCTGAATTCAAATTGAGGAGACGATTACAATCTGGAGCCATATGTTGGACATCCTCTGTAATCATCTCTTTCATCCTGAATTCAAATTATTAATAATCAACACAATTCAATATCCAAAATTCTCAGGAATTCTCGGGTTATTCAAATGAAGTTCCTGATTAGTTGCTGAATTGTGTTGATTAGTTCCTTGATTTCAATTTCATGCAAACTTCAATGGAGTGTAATGATGATTTAACTATTGTGGAGCAATTTATATAACTTTGAAATGAAGAAGCAAGTGATGATTTAATGGAATGCAACCTTTTATTATATTTGAGGGTGAAAGGAAAACAAGATTTTGTTGCCTAATTCTTTTCATATCGTTTTGTTTTTTTTTCAGTTTGAAATTAAGATGGAACATACAACATCTGCTTCTATTGACAGTTCTGTTCCTTCGACCGCTGCTGTTGTTACTGCTCTTGAGTCAAAGAAAAGAGCATTAAGGGCTGCATGTTGGAACCATTTTAAAGGCTGGCCCTCCTACAGACGAGGATTGGAGCGATGTTCGCGCTTTTTGTAAGTTTCTGGTTGTATTCCATGATACGACGGTTGCAGCATCAGGTTCTCAGTATGTGACTTCTGCCATGTATATTGTTGAGGCATGCCGACTCAAACTCAATATCCAAAAACATGTTGAGTCAGATAATCCGTTACTGAAAAACATGACTCATGGAATGATTGAGAAATTTGAAAAGTACTGGGGCAACTTTGATAGAAACCACTTTACTCCAACTTTGTCTCAAGATTCTTTTGGGGGACATCGATGGAGTTTATTTCAAAAGAAAAGTGAGGTTCTTTTGCGACGATTATACTTGGAGTATCAAGGTTCTGAGGCCGACCAATCGACTTCAACTAATTTCAGAGCACCACTAGCAAAAGAACCTCTATTTTCAAGATATTATGGTAGTAGTTCCTCTTCTGTGGAGACTCGAAGCAGTAGGTCGGATCTTGATCTATACTTGCAGGAGCCTGTTTAGGAATATTCAGAGAATCTAGATATTTTGCTATGGTGGAAACTGAATTCACATAAATATCCAGTTCTAAGTAAAATAGCAAAGGATGTCCTGGCCATTCCGATTACTACTGTTCCTTCAGAGTCGGCATTTAGTACTGGCGGTCGTGTTATTGACGAATACCGGACCTCTTTATTATCAAAGACTGTAGAGGCTCTTATATGCGGACATAGTTTGATCCTATCAGAAAGTCTAACGTTGTTAGATCCATTGTACACGTTGGACCGGTTGAAAGATTATAAAACCAATGATGAAGGTATATTCTCATTCTATATCATAATTCATTATCAATATAAATTATTACTGTTTTTTAATTGATTTTATATTATGTTTGTTTGTTTGTCAGAAATTGCATGTCATGAAGACGGAGACGGAGAGGGAGACGAAGACTTTACTATGCTTGATCTTTAATCTTGAATTCACGATGCTTGTTTGCCTTTTTGTTAATATTTGACATAAAGTAGTGTAAGTTATATTAGTTTTGTTGGATTTTGTTGATTTCATTATTAATATTCGGATATTGTTGGATTTGATTTGAATTTTATTGCATTATGGAATTAGTTTTAGTTTCTTTATATTTGCTGGAATTAGAAGAGAGGATTGTGACCCTTTTTGTCACTTGCAATGTCATTCACCACGGTAAATTGTAAAATGTTTAACGTTTATAGGCTTTCGGATATTGTTTTAGTTTCTAGAATTAGTTTTATATTTGTGGGATGATCGACGAAATTGTGGAAGGTTTTTTTTTGCAATTACTCGGATCCGATCCGATCTGATCCGATCGGATCTGTCGGATCCGAATCGGATCTGTCGGATCCGAATCGGATCGGATTCGGGTGTTTTCGTTTAAAAGGCTTTATCGGATGGGATCCGATAATCCGAAAAAATTTCGGATTTACAGCAATCGGATCGGATCAATCTGATCTGATCTGATGCCCACCCCTAGCGATGACCACTAATAGGGGTAGGAACGGGCTGGAAATGCCGATTTTATATTGAAATGAAATTGTAATTGAAACTTACAGTTCTGGATTTTTTAAAAGGGCACTGGAACCAACGCTTCTGGTTTTGTTTTAGCTTTTACGCGGTTTTTATTTTATATTTTTAAAAAATTAAAATATAACAAAAAATATAATTTTTTATTATATTTGAGTTGGATTTTAAGTAATTTGGCGGGTTTATAACTAATTTTAGAATTTATATCAAATTTTATTAGAGTTTTGTGTCGGGTTTTAGTCAATTTTTTAAATTTTTTAAATTTTTTAAGCCACAATTCTGGTTCTGGTTTCACAATTTTTTATGCTTAAAAACCAGCACCAGCTGATCAATAACGATTTTTTAAAAATTAGAATCAAGACCGTGATTAAAACCGACAGTTCCAGTTTAGTTCACGATTCCAGTTTGATTTTGCCCAACCCTAACCATGAGTCAAGTTTATTAAAGAACAATAGCATCATTAAAGTCACAATTATGAAACAACCCTTGCATCATATCTTCAATGTTTAAACCCAAGAAATTCTAATATTACCTTCGCTTCTGCACGTTGTAATATATAATTAATTTAAATTATATAAATTATTAAATAAATGCAATATTTACAAACAAAAATTAATTAAATGCGTCGAACTGGATAGCAAGCTTACATTTGTACGAGGTAAGGTAGATCTGCGATCTGAGGAGGAAGAGTTCCTTGAAGACTCTGCGCCCTGAGTGTTCTATTCACAAATTAATGGATAATAAGATATTGTGTTAATTTGGATAATCCAACCACGCATAAGTCGAGGAGATAGGGAGAGAGCACTATACTTTATTTTATTTTTAACTTTCACCCCTTAAACAATTACTAATTTGCGGATCCTTAAGGGTAGTCACTGGGATTTCACTAGGGGTGGGCATTGGATCGGATCGGATTGATCCGATCCGATTGCTTTAAATCCAATATATTATCAGATTATCGGATCTGATCCGATAAGCGTTTTAAACGCAAGACACCCGAATCTGAATCTGACAAATCTGATCGGATCGGATCAGATCCGATAAAATTGGGGGACATCACAGACGTTGTTTGTCAAAACGACGACGTAAAATCTAACAACTCCAGGTCAAAGGATGGCCCACAAGTCAACCGCTAACTTTGACTTTTTAAAAATTGGTCCCCTAAGCATGATTAATCTATTTTAATTTATTGCTTTCGTATTGTTCCAACGTATAATACCTAGCAAAATACGACTCAAAAAAGATGTTACCCAATCATAACAAAGCTTACTCTCACTATTCTAAATCTATACTATTTATCATATTTTTTATTGATAAATTTATTTAAATTATAATTAATATAATAAAAATAAAGTAAAAACTAAAAACATGATCGATCCTTCGCTCAAACATGCGTATGAGAAGTTCAATTTTTTTTTTCAAAACTCATGTATGAATCGGCCTATTTAATCGAAATTCATGTCAGTTTTTTATTTTTACCCATAAAAATATAAATAATTATTTATTATAATTTAATAAATTATTATTTAGAATAAAAATATAAGATAAAAAATAAATCTAAAAATAGAGAGAAGATACATGTTGGTTACGTGGCAGACGGTAGATTCGTTGAAAGTGCAGTCGCAGACGACAGTGTTATTAAAGTCGTCAATCGAAGTATCGGTCGAAAACCATCCGTCTGTTCCGCTGCATGGATCGACACTGAAATTCCAGTTCGTTCCTAACGTTTCTCCGATCACCCGCAGAGTAGCCACTGCCATTTCCACAAAACATCCAAGTTGAGAGAGAGGAAGAAAAAATAAAAAACTTGAACTCTATCTGTCTCTGATTGGGCTACCTTCGTCGGCCGGGAGAGCTGCGGAGGTGGCCGGAGCGGCGAGGAGGAGGCTGAGGGAAAAAAGAGAAAGAAGCAAGAAGTGGAGTGGAAAGGAGATGAAGCGATTCATCTTTCAGATCTGGAAACACTGACCAGAACCAGTCCCTTATTTCGAACCAGATTCAGAGGAAGAAGAAGAAGAAGAAGAAGCTGCAGAGAAATGGGTAGAGTAGACAAGGTTTTGAGGAGAAGAAGACGAGTAAGAAAATTATTGACCTAAAGAAAATTATTTAATATTATACTATTTTTACATATAAAATTATAAATATTTATCATGATAGATAAATTAAATTAGCTGAATACCAAGAAAGAACATTTTGAAAATATGATTTTTTTTGTAATTAAATTTAAAATTTGTCATATTATTGATATTATGACAAATTTTATTGATATTATGACTATTTATTATTTTATATAAATTTAGATTTTTCATTGTCTCAAAAGTCTTTATGAATAAAGATGATTATGACATCATTTTGGAATATTAGTTTCTAATTTTATTTTTAATTGTATTATATAAAAATGAGTAACAATTCAATTTAGGCTCAAGTTTTAGGTAAATAGCTTCATTCGGGCTTGAATTTTACAAAAATAAATTTGGGCTCTTTGAACATCTGATACAGACGCATTCACCTTCTTTCGAACACACTCAGTCACATTCATCCGGACATCCAATACAAACTTACTCAAGGCCCAAAATCTTTTTAATTTTTTGTTTTTAATTAATTACGCTAAATAAATTTAATTAAAATTACATACGTCAATAAAAAACAATTTGAAACTTTTGTTACACATTGCAAATATTTTTTACTGTGCTTCACAAAGTTTCGTAAATTTTCAACAATTTTACGATTTATTATATATATTTTTAAAAATTCACAATAATGTCATAAAAAATTTTGAATGCATAAAAAATTAGTTAAAAATTATAATAAATCGTACAATTATTGAAAATTTATAAAACTTTGAGAAGTATTGTCTTATAATACTTTAAATGTGTGAAAAATGTGTCTAGAATTTTTATTGACCTACATCATTTTAACTGAATTTTTTTACTTATGCATTAACAAACTATAGTAAATGGGACAACTGTTGAAAATTGATTAAACTTTTTGAAGTATTGTGTGACAATGCTTTAAATGTATGACAACATTTTCCAATTTTTTTATTGACGTATGAATTTCAACTGAATTTGTTGTTTTATATGTTTCAAAAATTATAGTACATCGTACAATGTCGAAATTTTTTTGAAAAAATTATAGATTAGTCTTTTCATTACTGTGAATGTGTGGTACAAATTTTAAGTTATTCTGATAAATTTTTTTAGCTAAATTAATTAAAAACAAAAATTAAAAAAAAATTGGACGGTAAGAAGTACGTCTGTATCGAACCTTCGAAGAAGAGTGAGTGATCAGTATTGAGGATCCCAAAATTGGTTTTTTTTTTTTAATTTATGTTCGAATCGTGCTATTATCTAAAACTCGGATTTAGGTAATATGAACTCTTTTAAGGTTCTCGTTTTTATAATTTTGGCTCCATCAACTTAGGTTTTTCAACCGTTAATCACAAAGAAGAACGCAAGTAGGCTGTGACTGGTTGCAGAGAATCAGGGCCCATCGAGAACAGCGACAACTTCAACACTCAAGCTTGTCGTCAGCACGACAGCAATGAAACGCAATGGGAATCGACGGGGACGGCGACTCCAAGTATGTACGCAGATATTAACAAGTCAAGAAATCTGAGGAGAGAGAGAGAGAGAGCGTCGTTTCTAGAGAGAGAAACCGATGGGAGTTTACGCGTAGCTAGATGAGGGTGATTAATCAGAGGGAAAAACCAGAGAGTAGGAATATCTCAAAAGAGAGAGAGAGAAATTACAGAGAGAGAGTGTCGTTTTCCCAAATCTGAACGAATGAGTGAATCGCTTTCCATGGAGCCAAATTCTCTCTCCTCTGCTTTCCCATTTCACACCACCCTTTTCCCACGTATAAATTCTTCCTTCTCTTACTTCTCCCGACTTCCTCTCTCTAAAAAAACCCTATCTTTTTTCGAAGCTAGATCAGCGTTGGTCATGGAGGGTCACCGCCCTCATCAGCTACAGCATCATCATCATCATCATCTTCTTCATCTGCAACAGCAACAGCAGCAGCAGCAGCCGTCGAGTAGCGTGAACGCGGACGCCGGCGACCGGTTTCTGTTGGGAAATGCAATCCGAATATCTACCTGAATATTATTTCTTTTAACCACCAAAAAACGTGGAGAGTACTGATCAGGTTAATTCTCAGGAAACCGCTCTTGGCAATTTCCTAGACAGAATTACCTTTCCAAGTATGTTCCCAGGAAAGAGAGGTGAGTCACAAACGGGCTACTTAAATACCAAGTCTTGCCTTAGCCAGAACTACTTACACAGTACAATTATACCACTAACCAGGCAGTATAAGAAATGATAACATATGTGATCCGAAAAATACTATGAATATTTTTCTGCTCCGTAAAAATATATCGGCCAAAAAGTAAAGGAAATAATGCAAAAAATGCACACCGAGAATTTTACGTGGAAACCCAAATCGGGAAAAAACCACGGGGACCGAGTCCAGAAAGATCTCACTATGAAAAATAGGATTTACTATATTTTTCTAGAATCAAGTATTCTAGAAAATATTCACTAAGAGAAATCACCACTCTTAGAACTCACAATGTGCACAAAAGCACCACACCTATTTTTTTCTGACACTCTTTCTTTTCTCTCCCTCCAAAAATTCTCTCTACGAATACTTTTCAATCGTCGAATGAAATGAAGATTGAGGGATTGAGGGATGATTTGCTTCACTCCCGCAAGCCTCTATTTATAGGAGGCTTGAGGGAGCAGCCTCCTTAATAAAAGGTAGGCACCGTGAAAGACTTAAAAGTCTCCATTCACATTGCATAAGGTCCCTCATCATAAATGAGGGATCCCTACAGTTTCCGCAGTGGAGCATGCAAGAGACGAAGGAGTTCTTGATGATCAGAGCTGAGCTCGATCGAAATTTCATGGAGACGAAGAGAAACAAACGTTTGTGGGAAGTGATCGCCAACATGATGAAAGAAAAGGGTTTCAATCGCAGCGCCGAACAGTGCAAGTGCAAGTGGAAAAACCTCGTTACTCGTTACAAGGTAAAAACATCTCAATCTCGACGAGAAAAATAAATCAAATACTCAAGAAAGCGTGAAGAAGAAGTTATCTCATCTGACATGATCATCTCGTTTTTTCTTTTAAAAAAANTCCTTGATTATTTATGCAAACTTTATATTAACATATCTATTGTAGATATGAGGGGATAAAATATAAAGAGAAATAATAAAAACAAGTTCATGACTAATATTTGAAGTATGGAATCTTCAAGTTATACGTCATAAACATAGTTTATCTCATTGGGAATGTATAGTCTTATCCCGACTATATATGTGGTGACCTAAGATAAATATGTTTTATATAATTTGATTATATAGGACTGGACCAGATGAAATTAAATTGTTCTGATAATTTCCGTTAAATATAGAACAATTAATTTTATCATAATGATGGTCATATATATATGACTTAATTCATTGTATTTAGTAGACTCCTATTTTGTTTTAATTTATTCTTTGATTTACTCGGTACAGTTTTGTCTGGAATACAATTCTCAAACCTTGTATTTTGGGAATGAATTAAACTAAATAGCTGNGCAAGTAGGCTGTGACTGGTTGCAGAGAATCAGGGCCCATCGAGAACAGCGACAACTTCAACACTCAAGCTTGTCGTCAGCACGACAGCAATGAAACGCAATGGGAATCGACGGGGACGGCGACTCCAAGTATGTACGCAGATATTAACAAGTCAAGAAATCTGAGGAGAGAGAGAGAGAGAGCGTCGTTTCTAGAGAGAGAAACCGATGGGAGTTTACGCGTAGCTAGATGAGGGTGATTAATCAGAGGGAAAAACCAGAGAGTAGGAATATCTCAAAAGAGAGAGAGAGAAATTACAGAGAGAGAGTGTCGTTTTCCCAAATCTGAACGAATGAGTGAATCGCTTTCCATGGAGCCAAATTCTCTCTCCTCTGCTTTCCCATTTCACACCACCCTTTTCCCACGTATAAATTCTTCCTTCTCTTACTTCTCCCGACTTCCTCTCTCTAAAAAAACCCTATCTTTTTTCGAAGCTAGATCAGCGTTGGTCATGGAGGGTCACCGCCCTCATCAGCTACAGCATCATCATCATCATCTTCTTCATCTGCAACAGCAGCAGCAGCAGCAGCAGCCGTCGAGTAGCGTGAACGCGGACGCCGGCGACCGGTTTCCGCAGTGGAGCATGCAAGAGACGAAGGAGTTCTTGATGATCAGAGCCGAGCTCGATCGAAATTTCATGGAGACGAAGAGAAACAAACGTTTGTGGGAAGTGATCGCCAACATGATGAAAGAAAAGGGTTTCAATCGCAGCGCCGAACAGTGCAAGTGCAAGTGGAAAAACCTCGTTACTCGTTACAAGGTAAAAACATCTCAATCTCGACGAGAAAAATAAATCAAATACTCAAGAAAGCGTGAAGAAGAAGTTATCTCATCTGACATGATCATCTCGTTTTTTCTTTTAAAAAAAAACGAATTAGGGTTGCGAAACGATGGAGCCAGAAGCCATGAGAGGCCAGTTTCCGTTTTACGCCGAGCTTCAGGCGATTTTTGCGGCCCGGATGCAGCGGATGTTATGGGCGGAGGCCGAGGGCGGCGCCGGCGGGTGAAAGAAGAAGGCCACCGTTAATCTTTCGTCGGAAGAAGAGGAGGAGAACGACGAGAGCGACGGCGATCAGAAGGGCAGTACGAGGAAGAGGAAGAAAAGCAAAACCAGCTACGGAAGCAGCAGCAATCTGCGTGAGATTCTCGACGATTTCATGAAGCAGCAAATTAAGATGGAAATGGAGTGGCGGGAAGCTTTCGAGATGAGAGAGAAAGAGAGGAGGATGAGAGAGATAGAGTGGAGAGAAACAATGGCGTCGCTGGAAAACGAGAGAATGGCGATGGAGAGAAGCTGGAGAGAGAGAGAGGAGCAGAGAAGAGCGAGAGAGGAGGCCAGGGCTGAGCAGAGAGAAGCTCTCATCTCTGCTCTGCTGAACAAACTGAGAAGAGAAGATTCGTAGGCCAAGCTCCCACAATCTGGCTCGACAACGCGGGGCTCAGGCGGCCGGAGAAATGGGGAAGAAGCTCCGGCGAAGACAGATCACGGCCAACGTAGATGCGGTTTATCTCGTAAATAGTAAATACACAGTAAACCCCATAGAAATTAAGAGATATTTGCTTCAAATCATTAACGATCATGATCTTCGTTCTATATCATTCTATTGATCTCTTTCTTTGATCATGATCTATATGATTCTCCCCTCTTTCTAGTGAAAACAAGGACGATTCAATATGTTGCTGATTCATCCAATCTCATTTCAATGGGATTGCATGATCTTACATTGTAAGTATATAGTGTGACGCATTTTAGATAAACTCCGAAAACAAACTTGGCGAGGGTTCTGGTCAAAGCGAATCGTATTATAACATACTTCAATAATAACATTTATAATTATATGCATCATGTGAGCTGAAAAGTGGGAACTAGAATTAAGAAGAAGAAGTCCACACGGGCATAACTTAGTTGGTTCAGAGATGGTAGATTAGGTACAAGAGCCTATGTTCGACGTCTGCACTGTCCTAGTATGAAAGTTGTTATCCCCAATGTTGGGGTAGCTCCTTGGGATATCAGGTAAATGCCTCATATCTCTGAGCCACTGAGTCACAGTGATTTAATCACCTCACAAACTGTCAGGCCGGAGTGTAAGGGCCCTGAGGGCAAGAGATTTCGCCTTTTGAGTATAAGAATTAAGAAGAAGAATCTCAAAACCTAAAACAAGGTAGGTGTTGGTGATGAAACACGATGTTTAGAGATGGCGTTGTTCTTTGTATAGCTCGAAAGTTGAATGTTTTCGTTGTGTCTCGTGCTTTCGATCATTTCATTGCAACAAGCAAAAATAAAAGAAAAAAAACATGTCTTATAAAGATTCCCAAACCAATAGTTTGTGATGTATTTTTTGTCACGACTCCCCAACCCATAGTTTGATGTATTTTCTTTATGAATTATGATGTTTTATGAATTCTTTACGCGAGTCTAGACAAAAGGGTCAGACAACTAGTACGACACGTATACATACATATATACATACATATATTCATACATACATATATGCAATCTTCAAAACCGAAAACGAGAAACCACAAGACTCAAACGAGGGGTTCGCTATGATCGAACAAGGAATTATGCAGTAAAAATCCACCATCATCGGTCATCGTACTTTAATATTCGAAACACGATATAATCTGCTTTTTTACGTGTTTTAACACCGGAAAATGAGTTGATAGAATCATATAACAAATCAAATTAAAAAAAATGAATGAAATTGTGAGAAAAGTGGGGAAAGAAGGAAGTGGGAGAGATTCGTTTTGTAGGGTGATGGTTTTAATGAGGCTATTTTATCACCACAATCTTTTTTCTGCCCATCCCGACTTGTTCTTTCGACCCTTTTCTGTTCTTGCTATTTTTACATGTACTTCTAGCTTTATGCACAGTTCCTTGCTAAGCCTTGCAAATGATTCGACTTTCGAGCATTCTTTGTTATTAATTTATTCCTTATTCGACTTTTAGGCTAGTTTTCTTCTCTTGGCATTTAATGTCACGCTTTGCTACGTTAGTTTATCTCCATTTTTTTGTCCATTTGGCTTGAACTTTAGCTCTATGTCCAGCTCCATTGGAAACGAGCGTCGACGTTCGATCATCGTCGAGTTTAGTCGATTTGAAAAAGAATAAGGAGAAATTATAGTTTCAACCAACCCTGAATTTATCAAATTATAGATCGACTTCGTCATTAAGAAAGCATGAACAAAAATGCATTCAAATTGGTTCAATTGTACAAGATCCGGCTCATAATTTTTAATGTCAAACCGTGTCTCTGACCTCGACAGAAATCCGTTTTTTTAAATTTAAATTAGTCTCGATGCCGACATATTCTCGTGGTCTTTCCTGCATAAAATAATTTCTTAGAAAACAAGATTTACAAAATGTGGAGGACGACATACTCTTAGTTTAAATATGGTCCGTTGAATTGCCAACTCTACCAAACCGCTAACCTATTTTTCCGGATGAAATAGAAAAGAAAAGCCTA
>QAOC01031715.1:9451-19900 GCA_003255005.1 Begonia fuchsioides
CGTGGAGGGGTAAAGATTTCTGCACAACTTCAAATGCAGGCAACCTGGGAATGTAAAAATTGGCAGAAAACAACTTCATTGAAAGGGAAAGAAAATTCAAGTGGTTTGATGAAAAAGGACACGGTAGGTTAGGAGATATGTAGGTTGGAAAATGGATGGACAGAAACTGTTCGATTTCGGGAACTCAGGCAGAATGAGGGGGAAGTTGTAAGTACAACTTTTGATGAACGAAGGGTTTTGGTAAAAGGAAAGAACATAAATTTCAGGCCATGAAAGAAGAATTCACAACCAAAAATTTAGGGTTTTTACTCACGAAAAATAGAAAATGACACAGAGTGGACTTTTAGTGCACGAAATCCTCTCGGGTAGAAATAAAAACAGCAACCAACACACAAGCAACAACACAATCAAAATAACAAAAGGAACGTTAGCTATGGGACTTCCAAACTCGCCTTTGATCCTAAACAAGTGAGGAAGGGAGATTGGAATAGGGCTTAGTGGCTCTAGCAAGGCACCAACACAGTTACAAACCAAAGATCAAGGATATTACTCACCTTGAATTTGCTTTGCCGTGAGAGAAAATGGGGAGAGCTTCAAGCTTCAACATTCAACATTTTCTATCTGCAAATGCTGAGAAAGGAAGGGTAAAAACCCTCCTTCCCACAAGCTACAAAAGGCACATGATTATCACCTATAGTCCTGATGTGCAACAGGAGCACATCATGGAACTAGCCCCGATGAGCACGCTCAATTTCAATAATTTTTGTGCTCATTTTTCAAGAAGCTTACCTTTGGAAACAATGCCAGAGTCAAATCGGGAAAAGTCAAGAATTTTGCTTGGTGGGCGGCCGAGCATGTCCTGCCATGACACGCCCAGCGCCCAGGATCCGGGTCATGACACGCCCAGCGCCCAGGATCCGAGTCATGACACGCCCAGCGCCCAGGATACGAGCCATGACACGCCCAGCACCCAGGATCCGGGCCATGACACGCCCAACAGCCCAGCCCATGACACATCCGAGGCTCCCGGCCGAGACGAGCCCGGGGCTCCCGGCCATGACACCCCCGGCGCCCAACCTCATGACCACGATCCAACGACCCATGAAACATTGGTCGTCGGCTTTGCCGAAGTCCTCTAGGGCTTCGGCCCATTGGAATAAGTGACCGACATGGGAGAACGCTCGATCCAAATCCTCACGGATCAAGTGTTCAACCATGGGCCCTATTTTCGGTCACACTTAGTTTATTTCTTTTCAGCCAGCAATTAGCCTTAGAAAAGGAAGAGAAGACAGCCCAAGAAGAGGAACGCACATTCCATAGGCGAAGGTCCTCGAAGGACCACATCGACCGAGCATTGACCGGCCCACGATCAAGCCTCGGCCCACTAGAAGACCTTGACTAAATTACATCAGCCACTTTACTTAAATCTTTAAGTAATCTAGTTATTTGGTCAAGGAAAAGATAAGGTTCGAGTTTGACACGTATAAATCTCAATATATCCGAAGAAGATCCACCGGGCGCGCACCAAATTCGTCCATCGAACCACCGGCGCAACAAGAGGGATTTTTATCCAAGTAATCCATGCTAAAGTTGCCATATTCATAGGAGAATCGTTGGACAACAACCTTTCAAAAATAGCACGGACAAATCCTGAAACAACAGGAGAAAGGTTCAACCGGTCACATTTCCAAGCACCCGCGCGCGCACCAAAATTGTCCATCGAGCCATCGGCGAAACAAAAGAGATTTTTATCCAAATAATCCATGCTAAAGCTGCCATATTCATATGAGGATCGTTGGATAACAACCTTTTCAAAATGGTACGGACAAATCTCGTGATGACATGAAGATAAGGCCAAACCGCGCACACAAGACTGTTCACCGACAAACCGGCGAGCCACAAGGGATTTTATCCATAAAATCCATGATCAATCTGTTGAATCTTCAGAGGATCTTCGAGAAACAACTTTCCACAATGTCCTCGTGGATCCCATCATATTCCAGATCGGATCAACCACCGGTTCGGTCTTTTTCAAGTCGCCCGCGCACATTCATGAATCATCATCGGACCACCGAGGAACCAGACCACGTGACACCTCTTTCAGACCACCGAGAGCCTTTTAGAAGCCCCGGATCCAAATTGGCACGAGCCAATCTTTCATGGTTCGAAGATTATCCCACCGGGTGCACCCTCTCGGTCAACCATGGTCACCTTCGGTCAAGATACAAAACCAACCGTGCCAATCTCCATGAACCGAGCTTAAAGTCAACCGGAGACCTTCCGAAGCAATCCAAGACGTTCAAGTCATCCAAGGGCTTAATTTATCTTTCTTAGCTTTTTATCTTTTACGTTTAGTATTTAAGTGTAACACTTGCACCTGAATGAGATAGTGAATTTTATCAATACAAGTGCTTGGAGCCTTTTTGATAATTCCCTCAAACGACGTTACTTCTCCGGTGAGTCATATCCGGCCAAGCTTCCGTCAACCCTTGTTGAAACCTCGGTGCGTCATATACGAGCTTTCTCCAAGGTCTATTGATTCTGATACTTCGATTGCTTGAGTATCTGAATTACTCCATCTCCCCTCCACTCCGATTCCTCCATAAAATCATCCCATTCCCGAGCTTTCAAACTTCCTCCACAATACCATTACCGCCGTCGATACACAATCCCGTGTACCGGCATCACCCATTCCGATCAAGACGTGTCGTGAATCTTCGAGCCATCCAAACTCGAGATCCATTGCACATCAAGTCCTAAGTGCTAAACCAACATCAAGGTATGGTAAATGGGGCCCACCCTTGACTTTCATCACTAACAAGAGTGATGGTCACTAAGGAAAGGTAAAACCCATCCCCTAAGGCTTCCTAAGACCTTTCCACTTGCAGCCACGTTTACTAACTTACAACAAAAGAGAGACAAACATACTTGCATGGTTTTCACGCAAACCATGCAAGGAAGAGTAAAACCGGTTTTCAAAAAAACCAAAATAAATAAAAACCGACAATCTTCCTTTTTGGGCCAATGCTTTCCTTCATCTTTTCACGTGTAAGGGTGCTCCTTAGAGGCTCCAAATTGAACTCCATCCTTCATCTCTTCATTGGACTCCATTAGGCCTTGGCTATTCGTTGCATGATGGAAGGTGTGTGGGCTGTTCTCGGATAGCCACCCCTTCTGGATGCCTCTGTAATGGCGATGGTTGACCGGGAAATCTTTCTCCACAAATAATTTTCTACAGCTTGATGGAAACCTTGAGATGCTGGCTACATTTCGTATGAAGAACGTTTGGCCAAATAATGTGTGAGACATTGTTTAAACCGCTGCCCAAGGCTCAGAGGTCAGATTGTACCGAAGCCCAAAATGTCAACATCTTCATCTTGGATGGTTGGGCCATGGAATGCATCAATCACACTAGTAATCTCGGCCACTTCATCCCAAAACAACCTACAAAATGAACAAACACATTAGGAAACCAATTGGGTTGGCCTTGGGTTAGAAAACTCGTCAAGCCCAAGGTGGCGTTATCGCAAGGTAGGCTCTTGTTAAGGGCTTCTTGTTGCTCATCATGAACACACTCTCGAGTCCTCACTCCCGCGGGTTCCTCTTTGGCTAAGGCATCCTGAGGCATGTCAACTTAGGTCTTAAGGGCTAAAGGATTAGGGCTTTAAAATTTATGCTTTAGGGTTTGGTCTTGTTGTCAAAGTATATGGTTTACAACTTAGGGGATTAGGGTTTGGGGTTTTGGCTAAGGTCTTTGGGCTTAGGACTTACATTTTAGGGCCTAGGGCTTATGGCTTAAGACCTAGGGCTTATGGCTTTAGGCTTTGCTCTTATAGATTTGAGCTTAGCCCTTAAGACTTCGGGCTTTGGACTTAGGGCTTTGAGCTTTAGGCTTAGGGCTAAGGGCTTAGGGCATAATAAATGAGGCTTAGGGATTAGGGCTTTTTCCATAGTGCTTTGGCCATATGAAATAAGGCTAGGGGCCTTGGGCTTTAAGCTTTGAGCTCTTTGCTTAGTGTTTTGGGCTTGGGCTTAGAGCTTAGGGCTTAGAACTTTAGGCTTTGGGCTTAAAGCTTAATGATTAAGGCTTTGTGTTTAGTACTTAGGGTTTAAGGCTTAGGGTTTAGGGCTTTGATGTTTAGGCATAGGGCATAGGAAATAGAGCTTAGGCCATACACCTTATGTCTTAGAGCTTAGGGCTTTTGCTTTTGGGCTTATGGATTTTCGCTTAGGGTCTTTTGCTTTAGGCTTAGGGCATAAGCCCTAAGGTATATGGCTTAGGGGTAGGGTTGAGGCCTTAGGGCTTATGCATGCAATTATGGCTTATGGCTTTGGGCTTATGGCTTAGGGCTTTGGGTGTTAGGCATTGCACTTTTGGCTTAGCTCATGGCTTAGGTCTAAGTGCTTGGGATTTTAGCATAGGGCATATATCTTAGGGCTTATGGATTAAAGCCAAGGAAATAAAGCTTAGGGCTTAGACTTTTGGGATTAGGGCTTCGACTTCAGTGCTTAAGGCTTAGCACTAACCGCTTATGGCTAAGGGCTTAGGGCTAAGGGATTAGGGTTTGGGTTTAGGGCTTAAGGCTTTGGGCTTTGTATACAGTGAAAAGGGGGTGTAAGGCTTAGGGCTTAAGCATTAGGGTTAAGTTTTATGGCTTCAGGCTTGGGTTTATGGTGCTTAGGGCTTAGGGATTAGGACTTTGAGATTCAACTTTCAGGATTTGGACTTAGAGAATAAGGATTTGGGCTTAGAGATTAGGGTTGTGGACTTTGAATTTAAAGGTTAGCGCTTAGAGCTTTAGGTTTAGGGCTTATGGCTTTGGACTTTGAATTTAGGGCTTAGGGCTTATTGCTTAGAACTTAGGGTTTGGGCTTTGGGCATAGGGCTTAGGTGACAGGATATGGAGGGCCAAAAAATTCTTTTGCCATGAATGTTTATCAAATCTGTTTTCTAATTTTGTAGCTCCCTATATCATTAAAGAATTCAACCTTGTCCATCTCCAATTCTTTCCTTTGAAGTCAAAGCATGGAGGTCTGATGGAGGGAGTCGAAGCTCCCATGCTAGTGGTCGAAGTAACAAAGCATGAAGACCACAATTTGATACGACACAACTGGACCTCTGAAGCTTGCTCCGCCAATTCAAAAAATGGCCGGAATTCTGGTGAAGACAACTTCTTCCAATGAAATGTTGCCAATCCTTCAAGGTTTCTAACGAGTGGTAGATCGTTTGAATTGGACACCGTTTGCTTTGTCAAATGATGCAATCACAGAGAGTCCAAGAAAAGTCTTACCGAGAAGAACAATTTCCCCTTTTGAAGTCCAAAAGCATGAAGATATTGGTCCAAGCCCAAATCCAAGGGAGAAGGACGTTTCTATCTTGTTTTAAATGTTTCTAACTTTTGTTTAAGCTTTTACAAACTTTCTTTTAGGATTAGGGTTTTTGCATGGGATTTAACTTTTGCATGGGCTTTTGGGACCCACCGGCCCTGTTAGAGGCTATTGGGACCTTGGGTTTGAGGATTAGTTACCTAGGTTTTGAGGATTAGTTACGTTTTGAAATAGAAAGAGTGCTTTTTCCTCTCCTCTCCTTGGTCGGTTCTCCCTCCAAGACTTAGTGTTTTCCGGTGAGTCATATCCAGCGATTTTCGAGAGTTTCTTGAAGGTTTTTGCTCCCATTCCGAGCTAGGGTGAGATAGGTCGTGCTACACGACTTCAGCCACTTCCCCATGGACTTTGGGTAAGCGTGTAATCCACATTTTCTCTTCTCCATCCTCGATTAGCATCCAATTTTCCGAACCATCCTCTTGAATCCCTTTGTTTCATCCAATTTTACCACCCGATACTCCCATCTACTTAACTACTGATTCCGTAGAGCTATTACCCTAATTTTTAGATGATAAGTTGACAAGCTCAAGAATCGGAAGGGGAAGAAAAGGGGCTTTAGGTGAAAAGGGAGGGACGAAATGGGCCAGAAAGGGGTGATATTAAGAAAAGGAGTTCAAATCGAGATTTGGAGGTGATGTTTGTAGATGAGAGAAGAGCTTAACCTCCAAAAACGAGGGTAAAAGGTTCGGGGAATCAGAAGTTGTGTAGTGGGGAGTATCTGGTGCCAAAAGGGTGGTTATCAGAGAAGAAATAGGGATTGGTCGGAAAATGTAAAGTCACCGGTGACACGAAATGGAGGGGGTTTACGTTTAGGAAGAGGGAGGACAGTCGGTTAGGGTTTGTGAGAGAATAATATCTCGTATCCCCAAATCTGGACTTGATTTTGGGAGAGGATAACTCAACGATGAGATCAAGTTTATAGCTGAAATTTTGAGGGGAGTTACAGGGAAGGGTTAAGTAATACACCTCAAAATTTGAAGGAGATCACTCAGACAGATTGGTCAAAAATGAATGGAACAGTAACCGGGCTTGGCAGTGGCCAGAAGTGAGGTCCGGCAGCAAGAAATGGATTTATCAAACAAAAATAACAACGGAACGAAGAGCTTATAACCTTCAAGCTCACCCTATGTCCTTGAAGAAGGCTGGAGACTTTTAAGCAAGAAGAAATCTTCAGCTCGGAGGGAGAAATCTTGAAGAGAACCCACGGTGGCCGGAAAATTTCCGGCTGCCAGCTGAAAGTGGAAAATGCCTTAGAAGGGAGAGCTAAAAAACTACTAAATTCAAATTCCAAATTGAACATTACAATCATGCAATGGGGGAGGTTTTATCAGCTATGAAGAGAGGAAAAGGGAGGGAAAACCAAGACCCAAGGTCATGCAAAAAGCATGCTGTAAAATGAATAAAAGGAGGGAAAATTTGGACCAATGAGAATTCAAGAATGTGCAAGCCACATTTTCTTGAATCCCTTCAGCCAATTTTCCTTTCTTTCTTGGCCCTAAATACCCTTGTTCCAGCCAAGTAAACCCTCATGCAAAACCCATGCATGGCATGCAAAAATCCAAGTTAAAATCCTAGCCGAGAAAACCCTCTCAGGTTCTCTAAATATTCACGGGAAATTCATGTAAAAATTATCCTAAAAATGCATTAAAAATCCTTCAATCCTTAGAAAGGTTGATGAGTTGAGTCGTGGGATGATTAAGCATGATTGCATGTGACTCCAACTCACCATGCAAAGTAAACTTCAATCGGGTTCAGGTGCTGGCTCGAGTCCAGCGGTCTCGGTTTTAGGTTGCAAGTTTACCTCTTCACCACGCCATTTTATCACGTATTTTTGCCTTGTTTGATCCTCCAAAGTTGGCTTAGAAATGTATAATTCTTCAATTCATTTTCCTGCAACATTAACAAACATATTAGAAAAATCCCAAGCTCGGGCTCGGGTGATTGCTCCACTTGGCATGCCAATCTGTGGCATGTCAACTGGAGATGGAGATGAGCTAATGGGGATTAAACGCTTACCCTCACTAAACTTAGAAGAACTTAAGAGGATAGAAAATATTACCTTGAACTTCGTTTTCCACGAGAGCCTTATTGTTTTCCACTTCCCTTCACTTTCTTACTCTATTTCTCTCACGAAATCCATTTTCTTTCTCAGTCTTCCTCTCCCTTATAAGACGAGAGAACTCTGAGTAAATACACATGGAGAAGAGGTCGTGCTGGTAGAGAATGGCAGACCATGCCTTCTTATCTCTTAACTAAACAAAATAACCTTCCTTTTAAATCAATCAATCAGGATCCTCCACGTTTTGGCTGACTTTTCAACTCAAAACAGGAATGTGTCGACCGCACGTCAATTGTGTCGACCGAAAGTATTCCTAGAGAACATTTTGTGTCGACCTCACATCTATTGTGTCAACCAAATGTATTCCCAGAGAACATTTTGTGTCCACCGCACGTCTATTGTGTCGACCGAACGTATTCCCAGAGAACATTTTGTGTCGACCCCTCTTCGATCCTGGGGTCGACCCAAACACACAATTGTGTCGACCCCACCAAATTCCTGGGGTCGACCCAAACACACAATTGTGTCGACCCCACCAAATTCATGGGATCGACCCAAACACACAATTGTGTCGACCCCACTTAATTCATGGGATCGACCTAAAGTATACAATTGTGTCGACCAAACATTGTTCATAGGTCGACCGGCAGCTAAAACTTTCATAACTTTTGTTATACAACTTATATTTCTACAATTCAAACACCATTCTTTTTTTTATCAAGTCTAGTTTAACTTTTTAGAAGACATAAACGTTAAATTAAGAGATTAAAGGTATCAATTAAACGAAACACCAAACATCGCTCAAAAGTTTATATTTCCTTAGTCCAGTTTTCATTAACTTCTAACGTGTATAACTTTCGCACCACAACTCCAATTGAGTTATTCAACCTATCAATATTCTCCTTTTTATGTCTTCTATAATTTTGCAATAGATTTGTTTGTAATTTAAGGTCTCCTGTAGCATAATAAAATAGGAAAAATGAAACTACTCAGTTAACAATTTTCAACCATGTAGTTGTTACTAACTATAAATTTCCAAATCATCGAAATTACTATTTCCAAAAGTGTAACTCCACCTCAACATCCATCATCTCTTAACGCATATTGTACCCTTGCCAAAACGTGCTCTATTCCTATAGGCTTAGGTTACCTAGAAAAGTGGGGTGTTACTCATTTAATGATGAAGAATATTATTGTTGGCTGGATTTAGTTGAAACACATTTTGCATGTAATAACTAGTCGGATATAGGGAAAGTTCATGTAGCCTCAAGTAGTTTTGTTGGTGACGCTTATAATTGGTGGAAAGATCTCAAAGAGGAGAGAATGATAAATGGAGAAGATGAAATTAGAACTTGGAAGGCCTTAAAGAATCTAACGAGAAGAGATTTTTTCCCAAATGGAAAACTCTCTCACTCTCGAGCAAAAACCCACTACATGAAGCACCTTGAACAAGGTATCTTAGACTTGTTGGTTGAGATAAAAGATTTGTTGTTTGAACCACGTTTAGACTTTTACAATATTGCTGAAAATGGTGCTATGACTCACCAACAACAAGTGGAAGGAAATGTTGAAGTAAAAACCGAGCAAGTGGAAGAAGACTTCAGTTTTGAGGAGAATCACTTCTCCATGGAAGCCGACCAGTCTTATGATATCTTGGAAGAATTTCACGAGCCTAACCAAGAAGATGTGTTGGCTAACCTTTCATTGACAGCATATAACGAAGGAGGAATTGAAAGCGACACGGAGCTCCAAAAGCCCGAGAGTGTAAGCTCTATGTCTCTTACGTCTTTGAAACAACCTTTCAGGTTTGATGACTCGATCTTGGCAACATCTTTATTTTCTTGCATTGAATATACAAAGGAGCATGAAGAGCTCCTATTGATACATCATAATAGCCAAGTAGACCGAGAGGATGAAATGGCCAAACCGCACAAGGTTGTGGCCAAAAGGTATTATCCATTTGACCAAGTTTTTATGTATCTTCATGAGATTGATTGGATTGATAGTAGATATTTTAGTGATGTTGACGTTAACTTTTTTAAGAAGAATTTTGTGGTTGTTTTCGAGCATCCAAATTTTGGAGCTAAGGAACTTTTCTTGCATAATTATGAACGTTTAGTTTGGGAAGAAACACATGGATGAATTTGGGTAATCACATTCTTTTTGTTGTTAAATGGTTTACAACTTTTCATACTTCTAACAAGTGGTGATAATGTGAAGTCTTAGTGCCCTAAAGGAGTGAATAAAGAGAACACCTTGGCTATTGGATCTTTGATCAAGAAAATAATCAAATGCAACCCAAACATGACCAAGTATATTGAATTAAGGAAGGAGATTCATCAAAGAATTGAGAAGGTTTTGGATTTGAGGACAAATCCTTATAAACCCCGGGAGAATGACACGATATGGAGGACCCAAAAACTCTCTTGCCATGAATGTTTATCTAATCCGTTTTCTAATTTTGTAGCTCCCTATATCATTGAAGAATTCTACATTGTTTAGCTCAAATTCTTTCCTTTGAAGTCAAAGGATGGAGGTCGGATGGAAGGAGTCGAAGCCGCAATGCTAGTGGTCCAAGTAACAAAGCATGGAGACCACAATTTGATATGGCATAGCTGGACCTCCGAAGCTTGCTCCACCAATGTGACAATCGTCCCGCACTTTGATGAAGACAACGTCTTCATAAGAAATGTAGTAAATCCCAAGGTTTCTAACGAGTGGTAGACCATTTGAATTGGACACTTATTACGCCATCAAACAATGCAATCACAGAGAGCCCAAGAAGAGCCTTACGTGGGAAGAACAATTTCCCCTTTTGAAGTCCAAAAGCATCAAGACATTGGTCCAAGCCCAACTCCAGGGGAGAACGACGTTTCTATCTTGTTTTCTAATGTTTCTAACTATTTTTCATCTTTTACAAACTCTCTTATTAGGATTAGGGTTTTTGCATGGGATTTAACTTTTGCATGGGCTTTTGGGGACCCATCGGCCTTGTTAGAGGGGGG
>QAOC01031725.1:0-11828 GCA_003255005.1 Begonia fuchsioides
ATTATTATTTATATTTTAATAAATTAAATTAGTATATGAGACTTGGAATTTCTTGAAATTTTTATTTATTTTTACTTCCATGTTCATGGTATGAAAGCATTAGTTATAATTGTCTTATATTAAGAGACTTGTGATAAATGAAGATATGTAAGAAAGATAAACTAGACATTTAATTCTAATTTTTAATTTTGAGTTACGTTTTTCCCGTCAATGCCGTCGTTCGTTGGAGCACGCTAAGGTTGTTGGTTTGCTATCTGAATTCTTATCCAGGTCTTCGATATACTTGTTACTCGACAAATGTTGTTATATCGACAAAATTCTCATCACAAGAAGTAGGGGTGGGCATGGACCGGTCCGGCCAGGTTTTATCTCAAAATAAAATCAAACTCAAGGTTTCAAATTTTTTAAACCGGCACTAGAACCAACAGTTCTAGTTCTAATCCAATTTTAACTCGGTTTTATTTTATATGTAAAAAAAATTAAAATATAACAATAATATATTTTTTTTTTATCATATGTGGGTCAGATTTTAAGTAATTGGGCAGATTTATAATCAATTTATGGATTTATATCGGATTATATTAGGGTTTGATTGAATTTTACTCGATTTTAAAACTTTTTTGACTCACGGTCTAGGTTCTGTTTTCACAGTTTTTCTCCTTAAAACCGGCACCGGCCCATAAATCACAGTTTTTTAAAAATTAAAACCAAGATCGAATTAAAACTGACAGTTCAGATCTTGTTTACGGTTCCAGCCCCGTTTTGCCCACCTCAAACAAAGAGAACTTACTAATATTTCTACAATTTTTCCTATCTAAAATACAAATTAATGATCTTGAGTGGTTTGTTAATGCACTCACAAGGATTGATAAAAATAGCTAACTAAAATGACCGATATCTTAAATTAGAGAAAAAAATGTAATTATAGAATATGTGTTAATTGACGACTTCTAAAGTTTAAGGTATAAGTTGCAACTACTCTCATACTTCAAGATCTAAATTGTTATTTATCTAAATTATTATATGTTCTTCATTGTCTTGCTCTTGATCTTTTGGTTGTCTCGGTTTTGTCCATAGCGATGCAGCTGGGCTTCTTGGTTTGTTTCGCAAAAGGGTGTGCAATAGGGTCGGCCTTCGACGAAGTTATTGACGATAAAATATCGATAATATTTTCTCACTTGGGTTGAATAATGTGAGCTCAATTCAGTGCTTTCATGGGGATTCCTTACTCGTTTTACCTTTTTAAAGTAATCGGAAGATGATTTACCCATTCGATCGTGCATTCGAAGGCTCCTTTTCTTCAGTTGCTACTCCACTAATTGGAATTCTAGTTGAGAAGATGTACGGCTATGATTCAAGCGAAGTTGATGTGGTAAATGACTCGTTACCGGAAGCTTTGGCTTTGTCGAAGGGGCTCGTGTTGCTTGTTCTATACGTCTTTGTATACGATTTTTAGGCTCGATAGAGAAAATGCATTGAGGGTTTGATATATTTGACTAGGAGGATTGAGTCATCGATCGAAAATTCATATTTTGCTAAGAGGCCGATTAAATTTTCTTTCAACAACCTTCTAATTGTTGAAAATTTTTTAGGTCAGATTGGAGCAAGACTGCTAGATTAATTGCTAACACTTTTCCTCAAAGGTTGGAAGAGAATTAGGGTATTTATGTATGAATAATGTTAGACTTATTTTTTTAACATATCTTCTGACATATCAAACTACGATTAATATAATAAATATTATAAATACTTATTTTAATTATAAAATATTAAATATATTTTAACTAAATCAATTACAACTTGACACGTTAGCATGTACAATAAAAAAATATGATAAGAAAATAAATCTGAAAATAATTTACGACATTCTATCCATGAAGTTCTCTTCACAAAACACAAACTTAAGTTAGAACGTTATGAAGTTCTCTTCTATGCACACTTCATAAAATACAAACAAAGATCATCTCCAGATTGCCAAGAAAAAGAAACTCAAATTGAAGATTCATCAAATCTAACTTTATCTTCTTTTCTCTAAAATTGTTTGATTGAGGAAAAGTTGCCATAGAACAATCAAAATGTGCCTTTAAATGAAGCGTATTCAAAATACAGTCAATGATTACACGTCGATAATCACAGTAGACACGGTGACCAACAAATCTGCAAGGGGAACGCATAGATGATCGACAATTCGAGATTAGTTCTTTACGAATTGATAATTAATGATGCATTGGTGCTATCATGAAAAAGCTTACACACAGCGGGGAAAGTGCGTTTGACCGACATACCCTCCAGCCATAGCCCTCCTCACATTTGATTCAAACATCTTCGGATTGTCCCTTAAAACTGCAGCTGCGTCGTGATTGAGTGGATCCTCGTGGTTAGGTTCCTGGTCAATAGAAGCAAATAATATAAGAAATAGATGGTTATGAATCATACAAAATTCATTTGTTAAGAACAATACCGTGAAGAGATGGTACAATCCGTAAATAATTGTGTTGATATTAAGCACAGGTTTCCAGTCTTCGCGTAAAATGTTGAGGCAAACATTTCCTTCCAAATCAATGTTCGGGTGGTATAACTGTAAATCAAATCCCAGTGTTTGAATTCACAAGAATTAATTGACAATAAATGTACAGATGGAGGCAAGAAGTACAAATCTTACCTTCGTCTTACACTTGACTTTTGGTGCTTCGTGTGGATAGATGGGAGAAACTTGGAAGGGGAACACAAAAGTACCACCGCTGAGCCAAAGGGAACATAACAAGCAATTACTTGATCAAGTCGGTAGTTCGTAACTTGTGGAGGAAACAATGAAAAAAGAACAGAATTTCTTCCTACAGGTAGTATCCTTCATCGGGCCGAATTGAAACCTCAAAGTTCATGAGATCATCTTTGCCATTAATAAAACAAATTGCACATGAATTCGGTAGATTCAACTCACTGATATCTACAGCAAAAGAAAAAGAAAAGTAATTATAGAAAAAATGGATGCAAAGTAAATCAGAAACAATTGAAAAATGGTTTTGTCATTGAATTATAAGGGAGACCTTTGTGAAGGCGCAATTCCCCAGCACTTTGCTTCTTAACTGGCACACCGCTGTTGGCATTTTCAGCAAGCTCTCTCTGCTTTTCCTTAACTTTAAATAGCCTAATCATCTTTCCTGCGGTAGAACTATGATCGTTGATTATCTTGCGCATACTGTCCATTTCTTTAAAGATTTACTGAGCCAACAATACTTTAGATACCATCTTGCAGTGCAATTAGCTTCATCAATAATCATAATTCCACAGCTAACAGAACATGAAAATCTAAATCTGTAAAATCGAAGGGTAAATTCTTGCATAGAAAAATTTCAGCATGAGAACAGAAATCGCAACAAGCTTCGAATTATTGTCTATATCGAAATCGTGCGAAAACTGAATCCTATGCAACGAGTGAGCACAGACCAAAGCAGAACAGAGTTTGATACTTCATTATGGTACAAAAAGATCATTACATGACCTAGAAAGAACCCTACAAATGACGAGTGGAAACGATCTCGAATGAAAGATCTCTCCGTCTTCCAACTCTTCTACCTTTTCTCGAGCTTAAAATATCAGAAACCCTAGATCGCCGGAATCGAGAGCGTCAGTCTTGGACGTCAGACCTCTCTCCCCGTCGCTTCTTGCCTAAACACGAATAATCCAACGCCAGCCATAGCATTCAATAAATTATTAAATCCTAATTCTCAAAATTAATTTAATACATTTTTTTTATTTTCAGTTTTATAAATAAATTCTAGTATTTTGGATATTTATTTTAAATTTAAGAATTTTTATTTAATCTATTATTTTGGATATTTATTTTATATTTGAGAATTTTTTTATTTACCTCTAAATTCTCTTACGATGGTTGATTTATAAACAATGGTACGATTTCCCTAGAGCTTAGGGATGAGCAACTCAAATCCGACGCACGGTTTGGAATCGACACGTAGCATTTGGGTAGGTGACGATAATATTAAAATTTTTTATTAATTAGGTCGGGTTGAATATTTTATATTGAATTTTGGGTCTATTTTTTTTATTTTTTAATGAACTTGTGATTGAGAAAATCCATTATCCTCAACTTTATCATAAAACATTTGCATCTTTGTTATTTTTTAAAGAAATTTTTAATTAACGGAACAAAAGATCTCACTCACCACTTGGACACGCCCCATTTCTATTAAAGACTAATATATTGTCGTCCGCACGGGCATAGCTCAGTTGGTTCAGAGATGGTAGATTTGGAACGAGAGCCAAAGTTCGAAGCATGATAGTCGAAGTGTGAGAGTTTAATCTTCCTATGTGAGATTGCTTCTTGTGGATGACAGGTAGGTCTCTCATCTCTGGACCGCTGAGTCACCGTGATTTATCCTCTCACATGTTGTCTGTCTGTGGTGTGAGGGCCCTAGAACCGAGAGATTTCGCCTTTTGAAACAAGACTAATATATCGTAGATAAAAGAAAGACGACTCGTCACGGCTTTTCCAAAAAGGGAGGGGACTCAATTTTTGTAATCTTCTTCTAATTTTTAAGTAAAAAAGTTCATTCTAATTTCGGTCGGATCATTCCTCGTTCTATAACAGAACTCTTTTATAATGTCACAGACAATTAGAAATCATAGTCCATAGTTATGAACTTACAACAAAAAACATTAAAAAGATAAATAACATATATAAGTGTGACATGTTGTAACACTATGTTTAGGTGCATTGTAGCAGTCGATCGATATTTCAAGCTAATGCCCGGATTGATTGGGTTCGAAATCTATAGATCATCAGTGTCACAAATTAAATATTGTCTAAGAGATTCATCATACATTCCAATTGGGTAAAGAAACATTACCTTCTTGCCAGTATGCAAGTGATTTGGAGTCTGAATCGGGTCGGCAAACACGATAGCTATGCTCTTCCTTTCATCGTACAAAGCCAAAATAATTTTCGAAGTTCTAAAGTTATAATACATCATCAAGTAATCAATGAACTCCGATTAGTCGATATTCCTAAGTTCAAAAGAACAATAATTTTCAGTGAGATAAATACGAAGTTATTTGTTGCACGCTTTGAATGGTCGAGCTCTGGATTTCTAGCTTAAGTTGCGAAATATTTCATGAGAAAAAACCGAAAATTGCTCACAATGTTATCATCGAAGTCAAACTCAGCTTGAACTCCATAACCATTGCTGCACAAATTATTCACAATCCAAGAACAAATCTAGCCACCATTTGCCCCGAAACTACTCGAGTAAATATCATACACTTTTGCAAGATCCGATGAACAAACCGTCCATAAATCTCCCAAAAAAGCTCGAGGACTCACTTCGCATACTTCCTCACACGCTTCAAGAACAGCCGAAGCCTCCCTTCGCTTGCCTTCTTTCCAAAGACCATTTACGAGCAAATCTTTCGTGCAATAATCAGGGACCAAATTGCAATTTCTCATGTCTTCAAACACCCTCCATGCTAGAGGTGCCCTCCCACTTCTGCAATAAGCGTCAATCAACACTTTGAACATATGAGCATCTGGCTCCAATCCATTCTGCCTGACACTTGAAAAGAGTTTTTGCACCGTCGTGATATCACCATTTATTGCAAAATAATTCATCAATCCCGAATAAGTCTGCAAATCTGGAGAAATTCCATTGACAATCATCTCATCGAGTAAATTTAACGTTTCAGAATCGAGCCCGCACTTTGTCAAGGTTCGTAATAAAGACGAGTAAAGTAACATTAAGTTGAATTTTGATATGGGCCCGCAAAGCTTTCGGTCATTACGAAAAACCCTGATAGCCGCATCGGCGTTCTTTGAAATTCCATAAAAGTCGATAATAAGCTTGATCGTGCTAAAGGGTAATCTCATTCCTTCTCTTCTTACTTTCGATATGAGATCATCGACCAATTCAACGCATCCATGGCGGGCCGAATGAACAATCATTCTCTGCACCGTATAGATGTTATGAACAAATCCAGGTTGATAAGCAACCCAGCTAAAGAACTCCCAAGCTGTTTTCGATGATTTGAAATTTCTTAAAATCTTGCAAACCAAATTAGTCGTCCAAAAAATTTTTGCATTCTCGAGTGCCGAAACCTCACCAGGACTCCATTGATTCAATGCCTTTGCCAATGCTCTAGGATCCAACCATGGTTTTAACATAACTCTACCATCCTCATCATCACACTTAGCGCTATTGACGATTCCATCCTCGTCTTCGTCCTCGTCAGTATCTTCTGTACTACAAACAATACCTTTTATACGCTCATCAGGAGCCATTTCTAGTAAAAACCGACTAACTTCGTCGACGAATCCAATTTCCTTCATATACTCCAACGATAAAAGCATGTTTCGAGTAGGCAACTTTCCATCATCCTCCATGCACTTGATCAATGTTTTAACATCTTCGAATCTTTTCGAATCAACCAAACCTTTTACCAAAACAGAATACTGCTTTCCAGTATGCTTGATTCTCATCCTCGGCAACATCTTGAAAACTTTCAAAGCTTCATTTATTTTGCCTGAACTCACAAGGTGGTCGATAATTATCGTATATGTTCTACAATTTGGTTTTAGTCCTTCATCAACCAACTTATGGAAAATCTCCAATGCTTCTGAATCCATTTTCTTCTGTTCATAGAGCTGCATAACAACATTATAAGACTCTGCACATAAACCTTTACCCAAATGCCTGTATTCTTCCCATACTCTAATAACTGATTCAAGGTCTCCAACATAACTGAACCAATTCATGAGATTCATGAAGCTCAAACGAACATTTCCGAATTTTCCAGCACTAACGGAATCAACAAGGGACTTCAACTCTGCACTGCGGTAGTTCTTGGCAAGAACAGTAGCCAGTGCATTAATAGTAGACTGAGTATGAGAAAAATATGGAATTTTTTCAAGAGTCTCGCAGATGAAGAGAGCAGAATCGGCAGAGGGAGCCGACCGAATTGCATTAGTAACAACAAATGAATCAAGAAGACAATTGTTCAAGATCGAGGCGAGAGAAGTTGATGGATTTGAACGAAGACTGATTCGAATGGAATCGATGAATTTTGCACGGTAGAGATAGTGTGCCACTTTTGTAGGAAATGGGTCGCGAGCATAAAAGCGAACAAATTGATTCAAAACGATACTTGAAAGATTTACCAAACGACCAACTCGCACAAAGTGCATTTATATCAAGCAACCAAAAAACAGATTACTAAATTGATCTCTTTGGCATGATATCAAACACTTGGTGTGCGATCTATATAACTACCATAAAACATTGCAGGGAAAGCTGTAGCGACAGAAGTTAACCATAAAAAGCAGAGTAGATACGAACTTTGAAACGTCTTGATCCGATCATGAAGAGAGAGAAATGGGTTGGCAAAAAATGGGTGATCGAGCCAACGCAGTCTCTCTTTCCGCCATGGTAGAAGAGCAAGATTCTGCTTCGTTCGTCGAAAGAAGCAAATAATTCAAAGAAGAGAATGAAGTGAAGAAGACGAAGCTTCTGAGGCGAGTTGAAGGAAATAAACAAGGGGTTTAGGGGAGACCTTCAAAGCTCTGCTGGGTGCGCCCATGGATGCCGGAGATTAAAAAGCTGGTTTCTGAAACATAGTTAAAATGAGTAGGCTCATCTTATTTGGGCCGGAATCAGGCCCATTATCACTTCATGTCCATTTTCATTTGGGCCCTTACTTAGGCCCATAACAACTTTTAGCACCCTTCTCAAACTTAATCCACACATATATAATTACTTATTCTATTATAGATTTTTTTTTTGTCATTTGAAAATTTCAGCATCATTTTGAATTACATCTAGATTTTCGTTATTTGAATTCACGAGACCGTAATTATGTCGGAACAAGCGTAGAAAAATAAGGTTTTCAACTTGTCCGTATGGTGAGAGCCCGACTCTAGCCGTTACACGGACGTCTGTCTAAGATTAATTTTGTCAATTTTCAAAACCTAAGGTTTGGAGAGCTAAGATTTTAAATTGTATTTTATCCAATAAAAAAAAGAAATTCAAGAAGGGGGACCCGGACTAGCAACCTTAGCGTCAAAGGCTGAGACTAGGGGTGAACAAAACTATATCATAACTGTAAACTGCACTGAAACTGTCAATTTAATATGGTTTTGATTTTAATTTTTATGACACCGTGATTCACGGGCCAGTGCTGGTTTGTTAGGATTAATCGGAACCGAAATTGTTGATAAAAAAATTATAAAATTATGTAAAATTCGATACAAACTCCATAAAATCTTATATAAATCTTAAAATTAGTTATGAACTGCCAAATTATTTAAACTCTGATCTAAATATAATAAAAATATATATTTTATTATTATATTTTAATTTTTTTAAATATAAAATAAAACTGGGTTAAAATCGAAACCGAACTGTTAATTCCAGTCCTGCTTCCAAAAATATTAAACGACTTGAGTTCTATTTTCCTAATTAGGACATACCTATTTTTATATTTCCCACCCACCTATTTTGAATCTTGCTGGTTTGGTTATTTGGCAGTAATCAAGAAAATCTCATCTCTGGATTTAAAAATAAAAGTAGATATTTTAAAAAGCGAATAAATAAATAAATAAATAAAAGTATATATTTTAATATAATAAAATCACGTATAAAATCTAAATAGAATAAAATTTGTTATAAAATCTAAATAAATAAATAATTGTTTACTATTTAATTAGTGAAAAAATTTCAGATTAAATATTTCGATACATTATTTATCGACCATATAATAAGCGAAACATATAGATCGCTTCTTTGAAGCTATTTTATTTAAATTTCTTTTATTTTCAAATTTCAATTTGAAGCATACGAATGAGAGGATTGAACCCTAAATTTCTCGCCTTCTTTCAAAACCGTCAACATCTTGTCTCGAAATAACATTAATTATGTCTCGAAGAGTTTGAATTCGCACAAATTTTCCTCGAAATAAATCGATGTTCTTGTTAATTTGAAGGCAGGATCGCGTTATACTCTAAATTGAGCGGGAATTTTAATTACTTTTTACGTGACAGAGACACTAATATTTATATTTATTAAAAAATTTATATTTATTTATCAAAACCAAATTGCAATTATTATTAATTTTATTAATTATTTATCAAAACCGACCTACTCCTTGACACTCAAATTATTTATTAATTCCTAACTATATCTTTCTACCGACCATCGACCCACTACTTGGCTCTCACTTGCCCATTTTAATTGACATTTTACCCGTTGCGTTGGAAGCTCCGGTTCGGTCGGGTTTCTTCGTGGAATCAGAACCAAAGCCTACGATTTTGGAATGTGAGAATCGAACCGGACCCTTTAAATACAGATCGATTCCAATTTTATATTTTAAAAAATATTTTTTTAATTGCTCTTGTGTTAGGATTTCACGAATTGTGAAAAGTTTCGGGTTCTTTTCGAGTTTTATCTTGATTTTTATCTAAATCGCAAATCTTAGTTAACCAGAACTAGAATCGAGAGGAGTAATCGTGGATTGAACTGAACCAGAACTGATATATATGTCTAAACTTTGAAATTTTATCCAATTTTGCCCACCTCTAAATAATAGAATACTCGTAAATAATATTAATTCAATCACTTCATAATATCCCTATAATTCCCATTTGTGATTTCTTGTACCCAAAAGGTGAAATTTCCAGCTGCCCAGAGATATAAGACTTTTACCTGATATCTCAATGAGTTACACCAACATTGTGGGTAACAACTCCCACATTAGGACAGCGCAGACGTCGAAACTAAGTTCTTGTACTCAATCTACTATTTCTGAGTCAACTGAACTATGTCCGTGCGGCCCATTTGTAATTATTCTATCATGTGAAAGTAGTTAGAGAATTAAAAAAATTCCACGTTTAAATAAATAATATAATAATAAAATAATTATTTATGGTTGCAAACAAAGCTAGAAAATGACGTGTCTGTATTTTTGTGAGTTTTCTATTAATTCCGTACGAGTTTTATTTTTCTACCCACTTCCGGAAAATGCGTACCTACTCCCACCCGTGAGTAATAATATTTTTGCTTTTTTATTTAACTTTCTTTACTTTAAATAATTAAATAAATTTATTAAACCAATATTCATTATTGAATGGTCTATAATTAATTATAGACTAAATCTATTAATTTATTAAAACTAACCATTCTGATTTAAATTATGAATAATGGAATTTTTACTTGCTTTTTAATTTATTAAATTACTCATTTACTTGTCAAAGAATATTTGATGTAAAAATATTACAATTAATGCAATAAATAATAAATTGCCCATTTATAAGATTTATTAAATCATTAAAATTTTGAAGGACAAAACATTATCAAATGACATTTTATCGTTAAAATGTCTGTTAGCGGGTTTGTGCTGTGAAATATGCCGTAATTACGTCCACCCGTTGATTTTGATGTCGGTTTCAAAAATTCAGAACTGTGAATTTCGATTCTAATAATATTTTGAGATAAAGCTCGGCAAAACGGGTCAACCATGCTAGAAATTTGCAATGCAAACAGAAAACTACAATTTAATGAGATTTGTCGGTGAATTTAAGTCTCGTCAATTTATATGATATATATATATATTACCTAATTAAAAAATTATTAAATTTTATATTTTAATATTTTTTTAATTTAATATTGAAAATAAAATAACGAAAAGATTAAAAATTGGAAAACATTTAATATATATACGTGCAACTAGATCTCATATTCTACACTGGTTATTCAGTTCGCAAACCCTAGTGGCTAACTAGAACGATGATCATCCCAGAATTTCTCTCTCTCTCTCTTTCTCTCTCATGTGATAATCTGTAAGTTTGGAGTAGATTTCCGATGGAGGAAGGAGTAGATGAAAAGAGAGAAGCTCTGAGAAAAAGAGAAATGGAGAATGAAAGAGTTTACAGAGGGATAAGGATGAGGAAATGGGGGAAGTGGGTGGCTGAGATAAGAGAACCCAACAAGCGTTCGAGGATTTGGCTCGGTTCCTACTCTTCTCCGGTCGCCGCCGCACGAGCTTACGACACCGCCGTCTTGCACCTCCGCGGTCCCTCCGCTCGCCTGAACTTTCCTGAGTTTTTATCGAACATGCCTAGGTTTCTCCCCGGCGGCGACGTCTCGGCCGCGTACGTACGAAAAATAGCGACGGAGGTCGGAACGCGAGTCGACGCCCTTGAAAGCTCGCTCCGCCGCCGGACCCGACGTCCGACGGTGGCGAAGATCGAGCACGACTCGAGGGACGGGAACTTACAAGTTGACTTGAATAAAGAACCCGACCCGGAAGACTTGAATTATGTGCACGTTGGGAATGAAATTAGGTTATCTTCCACAGTGTAAATATGGCCGAGGAATATGGATAGTCAAAGTGGTTAAATTCGATCAATCGGCTGGCTCTAGGTGGACAAAATCGGCCGGGATCTGCGGTTCGGACGGAACATTGTTGGGTTGGCCGGTTTTATGGTGGGTTGGAATCGATTTTGATTTTATCCCACCCGAAAAATGTAGTAAACGGGTTTATAGTAAAAAAATCATGAGTATTGAATCGTACAAAAATCAACTCAAACCCGCAAATTCAATAGAAAACCGGCGCAAACCCAAATTTTAAATTTTACGTGAACATAAAGCGAAACTAAGACGAAAGTTGGATCGGTTTTTGTTCATGTTGGTTATTCCGTATATTTGATCTTATTTTACAATAATCGATTATCGGATTGTTATAATTAGGGTTGCACCTAATTATGTTATGTCACAATAAAGACTAAATTAAATTCTTCAACCATAAAATGGATTTTTCAATGGAAA